>BGNK01002170.1:40636-71716 GCA_003297005.1 Symbiodinium sp. clade A Y106 | reverse complement strand
GCAGGCCATGGCTTCAGCTGCACTGCATAGGCAGTGCGGCTTTGATCGAGTTTTGGCAGCTCTCAGGGAGTACAGGTTGGACTGTTCGAATGGTACAGTTCAGATGGCCCTCAAGGATGCATTCTTGCATGACAAATGCAAGTGGATCCTGGACTGAGCTTTGAGGGAGACGGCAGGGCAACAAAGAAGTTTGCCAATGGGTGCGGGCAAATAGGGGGGGGGCGGCGACGTACCCTTGGTTAGGGTCTCGACTGTGTCCAGGGCTAGGAGCTACGGACCAGTATATGTCAAAGAAGACACATACCTATGGTAGTGCGAGGCAGCAAACAAACACCGCGCATGCCGCGATCCTTCCTGATGCCTGACGAAGACAAGACGAATGAGAAAAAACACTGGCTACCATCTTCATCAGTGCCATCTCTCGTAGTGGGACATCTGTTCAACAACATCATCAGAGACCCCTGAATAAGACAAAATACACCACCTTGAGGAAACCCTAAACCACACCCTGAACCCTAATCCTAAAACTTGAAGCTCTAGAATCGTCGCCTCCGGCTACCGATGCTCATGCCGCCATAGTGCCACATAGAATCACCCAGTAAACAAACAAAACAACAAACACACGAACGAAAAATTACAAAATATACACACGAAAACACAAAAACAACACGAACAGCAATCACAAACGCACCAGCAAGCCAGCCAGCCAGCCAGCCAGCCAGCAAGCAATGACAGAAAGAATGCATTCAACCAGAAAACAAGTCACGAAACAAACAATAAAAATCTACACTACATGAACGGAACTCATGTACATACAGATACACATGTATACATATAAGATATATATATGTATGTATGTATGTATGTATGTACATGTTTCCATATATATATATATACACATACACCTACATATACAGATATGCATATGCATATATATATATATATACCGTTATTCATATCTCTATATATATATATATACACCTTTATCCATACCTCTATATATATATATGCATATGTATGTATATATATATGCATGCATATACATGTCGTAAAACAGCGTCTGTCATAGTGTAGTGGATCCGCAAATCGTCGCGACGGGCATGGAACTTGGCGAAACTTCCCTCAACCCTAAACCCTAAACCGTGTCCATTGGGGTTCCCACCTAACCTTAACGACAGAACTGCAGGCCGTGACGGCTGCTGACCAAGAGATGCCATGCATGTAGGATTTAATGTTCAGCAAGGTTTCATTAGGCTTTAGGGCAGCTCAAAGGATTTTGGGGTGTAGTACACTATATAATTATAATAAGGAACCTCCTCCAAAACAGTAAGGTAATTATTTCGGCACTTATACCATAGAAATCTACTATAGATCCCTTATAGACCCCTGTAAGGACCCTGTCAAAGATCCCAAACCACTAGGGCCCCAAAAAAGCACATAAGCAAAAATTAGGGTAGGGATATCCCATATAAACCCCCTTATAACAAAGCCCAATAAGCTAGGGATATCCCCATAAAATGCTTATGCTTATGTGCTTGTTGGATCCCAAACCACAACGACAAGTCACGCGAGACCAATGTTGGAAGCGCCATCGCAGCTCCACGGCACGTAGATATAATCATGCCTCGGGTTTGGCTTAGGGTTCAGGGTTTGGAGTTTAGGGTTTAGGGTTTAGGGTTTAGGCCAATAGAGTTCACAAGCATCGCCCCTGGAGCCCTAAACCCAAGACCTGCAGCTTGTGGCGATGAACCTTCAACCCCAAACGGCCAACGGCCACGCCAATGAAACCACAAACAACGGCTTTGGGACATTTCTGTTTTTTTTGACGTCGGGAGTTTGGGGTTTCGGGTTTAGGGTTTCCGGGGTTTGGGGGTTTAGGAGTTTAGGGTTCAGGGTTATTAAACAGACAACCAACTCTGACTCTCAAGGCGAACCCCGAATCGTCTGCGCACTCCCGGTGCTAGTGTTAATTTCCACGGAGCCTAAACCCTAAACATCCCTAAACCCTAAACTCGAATCCTAACCCCTTAACCACCCTCCCGTGCGCAACAGGCGGCTTGGCACAGTGCCAATTTGGTGAAGTGTCTTCCCTGGTGAGGAGCCGCTTCGCTTTACGGGATTTGTTGGGTTTGTTCTTGTGTTAGTGCTCAGGGCCGCGCGGGCTGATTAGGGTTTAGGGTTTAGGGTTTAGGGTAGAACTGACAGTGTCAACGAGGCGACGATTGGGGCTAGAGGGCTTGAGGGCTACTTAGTTGCTGAGTTCATAAGCCCCCCAAAAAGCATACACTTTTAGTTTTATCGTGGGTGATATTATCATCCCAAAAAGTGTAAAAGCTGTTGTCATTGTCATCATAGGCAGTTTGTTTGTGCGAAAGGTTCAGGTTTAGATACCTGAGAAGCACGGAAAAGAGACCCAGGCCCCACGTTGCGCGATGTATTTCTTAGTGAGGGCCCGTGTAAGATTTGATGTTGAGAAGTTTGTGCAGTTCTGGGGTCTTTTGACACAGTTCGATATCCATCGGATTAGAAATCGGGGTTGAGGCATGTCAGAAACTCTGCATCCCTAAACACCCGAAACCCTAAACTCTGGATCCCTAAACCCTCAAACCTACAAGCCCTGATGATGGCTTCGTTTCGCGATTAGGACTGATGGGCCTGGGGCCTTGATGTAGAACCACCCCTGAGAACACAAGCACCCCTTCGGAAAGGCTGTATAACTGGGATCTCAAGTATTCTCGTGCTTTAAGGGATGGGTTGAATTCACCAGGGGTCTACATTTGGGCTTGCTGCTAGCGCGAAGTGTTCTGCAAGGAGAATAAGGAGAGGCGAAAAAATGTGATTCTGGGTAAAGCTCAGTACGCCGTCAACAGGACCTCACTAGACTTCTCAACCGCTTGTTGTAGAAAGAACCCCACACGCAAACACACACACACACTCACACAGATTAGTACCAACATATGGAAAACATACAGACTCATAATGTATCAGTATATATATATATATATATATATATATGGATACCCAAACGTTTGACCTATCATACACCTGCTCACACCCAGACACACAGACAGACATGCAGATATGTCCATTTACGCAACACGACAAGCGTGTTGAAAATCGTTTAGATGCAAACACCTCGGCCAAGTGCGACGTCTTCACGACATAGATGCCATCATCATCATCATCATAATCATCAAAGTCATCATCATAATCAGCATCAACATCAACATCTTTTTGTTCATCATCATCATAAACGCGACACTCACCATTATATTCCTTGAAGTAAAGGTCATCTTCATGAACATCAGCATCTTCATAAGCCACCCCGACCATGAACACCAGTTTCGATATCATCTTCATTTTCATCATCACCATCATCTTCATCATCATCATGATTATTATCACCGAAACATCGCATCAATGTCGCAGCAGTGACAGCCTCAGCATCAGCGTCGAAATGCCCCGAAACCCTGAACCCTTGCCGCTGGAGCACACCAGTCCGACAATCATCTCTCGGGTAATCTGCCGGTTGAGTCCCCGAAGAATCAAAGTTGTGCAAAAATCCTCAGTTGTGGCAGGCGATGGGGTTTTGACTTTGGCACTCTGGTGCACTACACTAACCCCGTATAAAAATCCTTATCCCTGAATGTTGTTATCGTTTTGTTTTCTTCTTATCGTATTACCACGATAGATACGTTATCGTTTTGTTATCGTTTTATTTTCTTCTTATCGTTTTTCCACGGAAAACCATCAAGACCGAACACGGACATGTCAAGACTAAACTGAACATCAAGAGGTTATTATACAGTCCCACTTGGTTGGAGGGTTGATGACCTTGAGGTTCACCTTCCTGACTTCGGGCACAGCGCGGGGCACTTCAACCTTGAGCCTACGCCCTCATCGATCTTGGCTCCATACGGTGTGCGTCATAAAGTTTCTAACGATTCTAACAACAGCCAAGGGTACCAGGAGCACGCTGACATTTGGGGTTTGCGGCTTTGGGTAAAGCATCGACTCCCAATGATGGAGGAACCCGCAACATCTCCTGACCGTGCCCAGCAGCATCGACTGGCTCGATGCGAGCATCTGGAACTTCCATGATTGCTTGTCAGTCCCAGAATTCTACCTAGCAATCGTGCCTGTCAAAACATACTTCGAGCCAAGAACGGAACTTGTTGATGTTGCGCCAGGAAGCGCAATCCCAAAAAACAGTGCTACGTCGGGGAGTCGCATCTCAGGGATGTTTTATTTTGCAATCAAACCCATGTTGCGACAGTACGGAAAGCCGTGCGAGCTGAACATACGATGTGTAATCGTAATCATGACTCCTGCTTGTACAGCAGACATGTGGGACACTTGTTGCAATTGTTGGGCCTATCGTTTGATTGACACACGTCTCCATCTTCGACTAACTAATTCTTTTGTTGCGACAGTCCGACAAGGCATGCGAGCTTGAATCTCTGCGCGCTGCCTTCCACATGGCGACAGATATCACGGTCTCACTACGGTCAGTACCATGATGACACCATGACCATCGTCATTAGCACAACTCACGTTTGTCTTGGTTCTTGTTACTACTCTGCTACTCCTTCCCCGCCTCCTCCTCCTGCTACTACTACGACTGCTCCTGCAGCTGCTACGACAACAACAACAACAACTACTACTACTACTACTCCGACTACTGCTACTACTGCTGCTACTACCTAGCACTGCTACTACTCCTGCTACTGCTACTGCTTGGAGCTGAATTGCTGTTTGCAGGGCTTATTGGCTTATTGGTGACAGTGACGATGATGATGATGATGATAACGACATCATGTGGCATCAAGTGACCAGCATCGTGTTGAAGCTGGTGCTGGATTTGGAGTTCATGATGGTGACGACGATGAAGACGTTTATTCATATAGGCAGTTGTATGGCTATCACCGCAGTCTTCAAAGCTACATCGCGACGTTACGTTTTGCCCTAAATCCGAACCCCAAACTCTAAACCGTACCCAGTCGCATCCTGACCCAAGCCATCGCAAGCCTGCACACTCGAAACCCCCCTACCCTGAACCATTTTAGCCTACAGCCGAACCCCTTTTTCCTATCAAGCACCTTAATGTAGGGGCCTTAGTAAGTAGAATAGGGTTTCGGGTCCCATATTGCTATCAGTATGATAAGGAACCCGCAAAATAGTATTGGTAACTATGAATGCCCCTATATCCCTAAATCCCTTACAGTACCCTGATATATCCCTTAAAGGAACCCTTTAACGGCCCCTACATTAAGCCTACCTCGAAGTTCTGATACTGAAAGGCCTCCTCTGTCGAGCTAGGACCATCCTCGGAAGGGAAGGGAAGGGTTGAGGTTGCTTGTTTAGGGTTTAGGCTTTAGGGTTTAGGCTTTAGGGTGTAGGCTTTAGGGTTTAGGCTTTAAGGTTTCGGGTTTAGGGTTTAGGCTTTAGGGTTTAGGCTTTAGGCTGGGTTTTCTTTTTTTGAAGTGCAGTAGCTCTTTCTCCGGATTTAGGCTTTAGGCTTTAGGGTTTAGGGGTTTAGGGGGTTAGGGTTTAGGGCTACTGACGCAACTACTACTTTGACCACCGCTGCTGTAGGTACAGGGACTGTGACCCAACACCACTGCCAGCACAAGCAACGAGGGACTTGACTTGAAGGTGCTCCGATCGATTTCAGCCTCGTGGCCCTTTTAACGCTAAACCCCGGACCATTACTGTTATGCCCCGGAAACCAACAGCAGCGCTTGGACTCGGCTTCGGGTAGTCAGCAATTATATAGTGTGGTCGAGATTCCTGACCCCAGACTTACGAGGTCATAACCTGCACTTCGAATGGTTCTACCACCACCTTCAAGCCTGAAACCATCATTAAACCCCAAAACCTCATACATATAATTTGCTTGTGAGCCCCTATCTATCTACCTATATATATATATATATTATACACAAGTAATTAAACTTCAAAGTCTGCCAGGTTTACAGTCCCAGAGAGCCCAATACCCCTTAATTAAGGAATATACCTCAAATTATAGTAGGATCCCTAATCTGATCTAAGGAATATTCCTTAATTAAGGGGTATTGGGCTCTCTGGGGTGCTCTTGCCAACGGCTCGAGCACCATGGAACATCACTGCCAACCCGACTGTTCAATGCAGAGGCCGCAGCCATTAGAATAGGGATTTGGGGCGTATCAAAATATAGGTTTCTTGAGGTACCCTGGCGACTAGTAACCGTGTTTGTGAAGCTCCTGCATTACTTGCTTCACGTTGCGTTTTATTTTGTTAGACTAGGTAATATGGGGGACTGAATAATTAGAATAGGGTTTTGGGGCCCATTATACTATACTTACACAGTACTATACTTACAATAAGGAACCTTTCAAAAGAGTAAAGATATTTATTGTTTTGGTAAACTAAATATTAATAAGGTAATGCATTATTCCACGGTCTGATCAATCTCTGAGCTCCTATCGATCCGGAGCAGCCCAAAAGCAATGAGAGCACTTTAGGGCTTTAGGGTTTTAGGGTTTTAGGATGTGGTAGGGGTTTGGGGTTTAAGGTTTAGGGTTTTGGAGTTTAGGGTTCCATAGCCATGGGATGATTTACCTGAAGCGCTGGCCCATTGATCAGACACTTGCATTAACGACCTTTCCACTACACTCTCCAAGGAGGTCTCTCTTGTCGGTTATCTTCTGTCTTGCTCCTCCAGTGTGTCTGATGGGCGTAACATTCTGAGCCCCTAAACCCTAAACACAAATATACCGTGCCATGATTCTGCCCATGACAAGAATCATCAGGAACATGTTACTTTCAACATAGCCGTGGCCCAGCGATTTTGACTCCAGAATAGGGTTTGGAGGGTTCCGAACTATAACTTTAGTAGAAAAAATCCCCAAGACCGTTTTCTAATTAACATTGAAGCCCCTATATTTACATCGTATAGTACCCTTTAAAGGGACCCTGTCATTCACTTATGGAACCCTATAGTACCCTTTAAAGGGAGCGGGTCATAGAATCCTATAGTCCCCTAAACCCCCAAACCCTAAACCCTATTCTAATGAGTATTAAAGCCCCTACGCTTGAATTACCGATACTATTTTGGGGGTTCCTTTTTAAAAATATAGTATAATGGGCCCAAAGGCCCCCATACTAATTCTCGTAGTGCTTTCTTCAAACCCTGAAACCTAAACCCTAAATCCCTTATTTTCGGAAACCCTCCACAGTACATCGTGCTTTCTTCACGGCCCACCACCTAAACCCTAAACCCTAGACCCTAAACCCTATAAACCCTATAAACCCTATAAACCCTATAACCCCTATAACCCCTATAAACCCTATAAACCCTATAAACCCTATAAACCCTATAACCCCATAACCCCTATAAACCCTATAAACCCTAAACCCTTAACCCTTAAACCGCCCAGTGGCGCTGCGAGAAACTCTGGGGCCGACAGTCCAGATGCGCTAGAAGCACTGAGGCGCCTCGGTTTAGGTGGGGGTTTAGGGTTTAGGGGGGTACAGGGTTTTGGGGTTTAGGGTTTGGGGTTTAGGGGTTTGGGGTTTAGGTTTTGGGGGCTTTGGGGTTTGGGGGGTTGAGGGTTTAGGGGTTTAGGGGGGTATACAGTGAACCCCAGAAAGTTGGAACATGGGTTTAGGAGGATTGGTGCTAGGATCCCCTAAACTCTACTTTAAGGGCATGAGGATATTGATGCTCCAACTTTCTGGCTTCTACTATAGGGTTTTGGGGTTTAGGGTTTGGGGGTTTGGGGTTTAGGGTTTGGGGGCTTTGGGGTTTGGGGGGTTGAGGGTTTAGGGGTTTAGGAGTTTTACGGGTTTAGTTTTTTAGGCGTTTCAGGTTTGGGGGTTTAGGGTTTCGGGTTTGGGGTTTAGGGTTTTAGGGTTTAGGGCTTTAGGGGTTAGGGTTTGGGGTCCAGGGATTTAGGGTTTAGGAGCCAAGTTTTCGGTTTGGTGCTGGCGAAGTGGATACAACAGCCTTCTTCTCTTAACGAACTAAATACCCAAGTCGGATCCAATTCTGGCCTCACCCACTCCCTCCCAAAAGGGTCTAGAGTTCAATTCAATCCAACCCTGTCCGCGAGCATGGCCGTGGCTATGGATGTCTTGTCAACACAAGAGCGCTGCATCTTGGTCGCAGGTGGACGGTAACTTCCGGTTTAGGTTTTAGGGAGGGTTTGGTACCCTCGTCGTTCAAAGGGCGCGATCGAAAGGATCAGCCGTTCGATGGCCCCTGCACAGGTTAATCAGAAGGAATGGAAACACAGGGCGGGGATACTGCTTTACCCATGCAATACCCTCCTACAAAATCTGCGAGGTTTAGGATCGTGCGTAGTCAGAGGCTTATACTGGACCTACGAACGTGGGGAGGCAGAAAAAGGCTGGTTGACCTGGAATTTCAAGGGTGTGTCCGCCGAAAGTTTGTCTTACCGTTAGACTTAGAAATGAGGCCATGACACGAAACCCTGCCCCTTCTATCTTTCAGAACCTCTGAACGACCTGCACTAGCAAACTCAATGTTTTCTCAAAACCCCTGATGGCAAAGCCTCGTGAAACTTCTGGCGACCGAAGAAAACGAACATGCACAGCAAAGATCCTGCAGAATGCATGACTGAAACGATGGTGCAAGCAGTGGATGACCCTTCTCGTAGGAATTCATAGACGAAAGTGCGCCCCTCCGGCCTGCTCCCCCGCCACAAAACCACTCAACTAAATCGCAAAGCCACCCACCCACCCCCCACACCCCCACAACACAACAACCCGCGACAATAACTAATGAAGAACCACAGAAATGTGAGCAACTCTGCCGTCATGTCACCAGATCAGCGACAAGTCGGTTGTCGGCAAGTTGGACCTGCTTTGGGGATCTAGTGCTAGGTCTTGGTTTCTAATGGCCCCTAAACCCTAAACCCTATTAAGGGTTTAGGGTTTAGGGTACCTACAGCCTCCATTGCAGTCAGTGTCGTTCCTCCTATCTTTGATAGAGTCTTGGACCAGGAAGGGCTATGGCTACTTCTGCTGATATAAGGTACTGTGCAGGCTGGGAGGCGACAGCTAGCCACTGGGTTTCCTTGAAGCCCCGCTTTTTTCAAGCACCGATGCAGGGTTTAGGGTTTAGAGTTTTAGGTTTAGGGGTTTGGAGTCTTAGGTTTAGGGGTTTAGAGTTTTGGGTTTAGGGGTTTAGAGTTTTAGGGGTTTCGGGGTTTAGGGTTCCCACATTCAATAGAGGCGGGAGAGCTGAACTGGAAAGCAAATCCCAGGCTGCCCTCAGCTCTGAGCTGCACGTAGCATTCACATGGCAGGAGCGCGCCGGAAGCGATGGGATGAACAAGCAGATATGGCAACACTCCGGGCAAGATGGTACCGATATCATACTTCAAACCGTACATTAAAGCACTGACTACGACCAGGATGATAACACACCTATTTGCTGAAACATGCATGTCAGCCGCTTCAATTCGCCTTCAACCAACTCGATATCGCCCTCGTCGGCGTGCAGTAGTCGTCGTATAACTCTAGCAACTGTAATAATGGCCACAACTAAACCCAAAACGGCACAGACATGGACAGGCTCCCAACAACGAGTACGACACCAGGAGGAAAACTTACGGTGCCCGAATGTACCAGACTACAGCAGAATGCGAACACAATCAAGAGTCACATTGACACAATCGTCGCGAGGAAAAATCAGCAATATTATATTATACCAAGTTGGATTGTCTTGTATTATTTTATGTTATTATATGTTACATTTACAGTATATCATATCATATCATATCATATCATATATATATATATGTATGTGTAAATAAATAAATAAATACATATATATATATATATATTAGTCCATTCTGATATATCTTATGCCATCTCGTCCCAGGGCTCATGCGACTCCAGGATCTCGCGCGCGAGATCAGCAGACATGTGGCCGCCTGTGTCCCCAGGGTCGTTAAGGGAAGGGTTTAGGGGTTTAGGGGTTTAGGGGTGGTTTAGGGTTTAGGGGTTTAGGGGTTAGGGGGTTAGGGGTTTAGGGGTTAGGGGGTTAGGGGTTTAGGGGTTTAGGGTTTAGGGGTGCCTTCAGAGCACTCCAGTGGGCCATGGCAGTTCGGGCTGTTCCAATTCGAATGGAATCCCCTAATTCTGAGCCCTAAATCGCTGGGACCCCCAGCCTGAATCCTAAGTGCAGCTTTTCTGGGCTTTTAAGTAACCAGGGAGAAAAAAGTATAGACTTTTATTTCATAATGGTTCCTTTAAGAAAAAAGTATGAAAGTATGTTATTCCAAAGCCCAGTTAGATGCTGAGCCGCAAGTAGTGAAGGCAGAACAAAGCGGCATTTCTTCATGATCATCTAGGAACTTGCGCAGGTACCCTGAAGGGACACTCTTGCAGTGCTGCGCCCAGACCCAACACCCCAATGTGTGCAAACTCTCGGCACGAAAATATCCAAAGCGAGCACTGAACCCCAGGACCCTTACTTGAAGGCTCATGGGACTTAGTAAGTAAGGTTATAAGTAGGTTGTAGTGAGGACAACCCCACTTAGGGGACTTACAACCCCAATTTAACCTACTTACTAAGTCCCATGATCCTCTAAGTACCCTCAACCCCTGAATCCTAAACCCCAGACCCCAGCCCGATCCCAACCAAAAACCCCTTCACACCGAGTGATAAAGGCCCAAACTTCGAGAAGTCGAGGATAGTTGTGCAAGAGTTTTGTTTTTGAGAGATCTTTGGCGCCTGCACGAAGGTTCGGCCTACGAAAGCCTTATGCAAGAGTTTAGGTTCTAGGGTTTGAGGATCCCGTATTGTTTGTTTTGAGTTGGTTGATCTGGGTCTTTGGGGTTGATGACAGGCTCCGGAGAGTTTCGGGTTTGGTGTCATGGGTGTGAGCCTTAATCTTGCGATGTAAGTCTTTGGGCTCAAGATGCACGGTCTGGCTCTGGGTGTTTAACTGATCCGATGTGGTCTTTTTGTTGACGGCTTATGAAGAGTTTCTGAAGGCACCCCGATGATACTTGCGGCTTAAATTGCTTAGCGCTTGGAACAATCCGTCATGGTTCGGCTTTGCCTCAGCGATGCATCGGCTAGTTTCCGACTTACACAAGGTTGAGGCGTGGGAGCCAGGCGAACGTAAAGTGAGGTGAAAAGTACCCCAAACCCCAAGCCATCATAGGTTTTTCTATCTGAACCTACCGGATCCTTTGAGCACATTCCCAGACAAATTGAGCTGCATTGTCCGCCGTAAACGAAGTCCCGGGTAACACATGAAAGCAAGACTTACGGGGGCAGTACTTCTTGGAACAGGGGTTTGGGATATATCATAGTAATATCTCATTATATAAAACACTTAGGAACTCTCATGACTGTTTAGGCCCCTAAAGTACATTCCTGTCAACTATCATAACAAAAGGAGCTCACCGAACACGTATGCGAAAGCAAGCGCCTTGCGGAACCTGCTTGCCAAACATGTCCAGGTACCTTAGCAGTGGCACTGGTGATGCGACTTTTTTCCTTCAAGTCAACCTACATATTACATATATATATATACACGCATGCGTGCAATCATCGCTTACACAGGTACCCAGTCTCATTTTCTGAAGGAGTCGACCATTTGCTGTACCTTCCGCTCCTGGATCCGGGAACAACAACAACACTCGACATCGACTAATGAGGAGCCGTAAAAAATAGAATAGGGCTTTGGGGTATACTCTAGCATAACTGTAATAAGGAATCCCCAAAGTAGTGTTGGTAATTCAGGCCCCATAGTAGATCACACCGATCTGAACCAGTGAGGTCACTCCTACCTAGCAAAGCTGGTGGACTGATGCACGTTGCCTGGTCTGGCAAACCTAAATCCGGAATCTATCAGACCCACTGTAAACCACTAAATCCTAACTACATAAACGCCCTACCTAAACCCGTAAAACTCCACCCCTAAACCCTGCGCACTCTGGAGTGTGGTACCCCTTCTGGAGTTTTCTGATGACTAGAAGCTTCAAGTCGATCTTGCATGCGCAGTGTTCTCCCTAAGCCCTAAACCCTCAACCCTGAACCCCTAAACCCCTAAACCCTAAACCTCTAAACCTCTAAACCCTAAAACCTTAAACCCCTAAACCCTAAACCCCTAAACCTCTAAACCCTAAAACCCCTAAACCCCTAAACCAACCCTAAACCCTAAACCCGAAATGCGAGTTCGTGATGTCAAGCTTCTCTCTGCGACCGGGCCTACGGCTCCAACTTACAGAGGAACTTACGAATCTGGGCTTTAGGAAACTTTTTAAAAACAAACTGTAAGGTGGGTTTCAGGTTCAGAGTTAAGAGGTTAACTTTTAAGGTTTAGGGGTTTAGGGTTTAGGGTTTCGGGGTTTAGAGGTTAAGTGTTAAGGTTGAGGGGTTTAGGGGTTTAGGGCTTAGGGTTTCGGGGTTTAGAGGTTCAGTGTTAAGGTTTAGGGGTTTAGGGGTTTAGGGTTTCGGGGTTGCGGGGCTTGGAGGTTAAGTGTTAAGGTTTAGGGCCGGGTTAGGGTTTGACCTTCCGGCTTGAGGGTTTAGTGGTTTAGGGTTTCAGGGTTTAGGGTTTTCGGGGTTTAGGGTTTAGGGTCTAGACCTAGCGGCCATTTTTTTCAATGGTTAGACTGTAAACAACTTGCACAATCCCAACATAGAGCCTTCAGAAAGGAAGGATCTAGATTGTCTTGGTTGGGGTCTACGGGTGAATTTCCTGGGGTGAAAGTGAGAGTCCTTTCTCGCAGAACGGGCTTCTGAAAATCAGTTTTCTCTGATGTGAAGACTCTCTGAAGCTCCCATGCAAGAACCTACTTGAATCAATGTGGAACTCTAGTTTAGAACTGCCCTGCAAAACCATGTCATTCATCACCGCCTTTACCGTAAATCCGGATGTATCTGACAACGCTAATTTTGTACTTGAAGGCTCATGGGACTTAGTAAGTAAGGTTATAAGTAGGTTATAATTAGGATAACCCCACTTAGGGGACTTATAACTCTACTTATAACCTACTTACTAAGTCCCATGATCCTNAAGGCTCATGGGACTTAGTAAGTAAGGTTATAAGTAGGTTATAATTAGGATAACCCCACTTAGGGGACTTATAACTCTACTTATAACCTACTTACTAAGTCCCATGATCCTCTAAGTAGCTCAGCGACGGAGAACCCATGGACCCCTCGACACCAACAGACAATGCACCCTAAACTCAACGCAAAGCCCAAACCTTGGTAACCCCCAAATGCAAACCTAAGTCTTTGGCATCAAGAGCTCATCTTCATCGAAACCAGCCGGCCTGGAGGGTTGAGGGCTTAGGTGCAGGCTGGAAGGCTTTGGGGCGCGGGGAGCTTCGCTGAGTGTACGGCATAGAGGCATAGAGTCTATGGGTAACAATACAGAAAGACCAAGCATATCCCTAAGGGTCCAAGTACCTAATTATCATATACTCTCAAAAATAGTAACCTACATAACTACTATCCTAAACCCGAGTACCTAATTATTGGGTCCTTTGGACCCTTAGGGTATGGCCAGTGTGGTCAACTAAAACTCAGATAGCTAATCTTGCAAGTAATAATTACCGTCACTAGCAATGGCTCGTTCGATCGTCTTGACCAATACTCGCAGCGATGGCTTTTCGTCTCGTTATTACTGCTGTATCGGCACTTTAAATATTGCTCGTCTATTTCATCCTAAAGAGGGTCCTACTCACCCTTGTGGCACCCTTGTAGTACCCTTCTAGCACCCTTCTGGTACCCTTATCGCACCCTTATAGTACCCTTAAAGCACCCTTGTAGTAACTTTATAGACTCCTTATAGAACCTTAAAAGAGACCCTTAAAGCACCCGTATAGTAACCTTATAGAATCCTTGA
Organism: Symbiodinium sp. clade A Y106; assembly: GCA_003297005.1. Taxonomy (NCBI): domain Eukaryota; class Dinophyceae; order Suessiales; family Symbiodiniaceae; genus Symbiodinium; species Symbiodinium sp. clade A. Next base: position 57,836 of record BGNK01002170.1, on the reverse strand, counting down.
GACCCTTACACCCTTTCATCTCCATAAGGCTGAAACCCGGATCGGGCTCAGCTTCGCTGCTTCGGAATGCAGTCAGGTGGTGAGCTGCAATGATTGGTTTAGGGTTTAGGGTTTTAGGGTTTAGGGATTTAGGGTTTCGGGTTTAGGGCTTAGGGTTTAGGGTCTAGAGTTTAGGGTCCAGGGATTAGGGTTTAGGGCCTTAGGTGGTGAGCTGCAATGATTCTACCAACCGTGGTACGATGTTGTGAAGTTTTCCAAACACCAGCTACTCCCGTTGTCTAGCTGGCCGCGGCTATGAAGAAGACTATACATTGATGCAGGGGATGACAGCATGTCGTTGTCTGTGTGGATCTTGAGGAACTGCGGCCACGGATCTCAAAATGAAGTCAGATTAGGCTTAGGGTTTGAGTACCGAGGTTGCAAAGAACACCTGCCTGGACGAAGCTGCCAGCTCTGGTGGCAGTGCGGAGGGGATACGGGTTCCTCACCAGGACCGTATCTGTGTCCTAAAGTAGGCGTATGTGGCGAATAGGTACTTAAAAGGCACATTCCAATACTCGTTTCGGATATTGGTGCGGTTGCTGTGGGTAGGACTCATGCTGCTACCGGTTGCTGTGAGTAGGACTCATGCTACTACCATAGTTTAGGCAGTCTGAATATGGATATCGCTATAAGGCTTACACGACTTAGAAATATCGAAAGCTTATTGACAATGTAGATCCCGAATACTTGACCTGAACAAAACCCGCCAAATGGGCCTGCAATCGGAAGATTCAGGCTCTGGACACTGTAGGACAAAACATACCTTGCGACTATCCTACCGAAACTAGGAAGAGCATGGCGAAAAACAAATCGCTCTGGACCACGGCATTAGGTGCAATGCCTTACCTTGAATCCTAAACCCTGTAATCCCGCACATTCCATCTCTGAAACCTTACCGCGAAGGTCCCTGAACAAGTTTGCACGGGTCAAGTGACCTACAGCCCGAGGATCAAACGACGTTACCTACGGCTGTCAGCCAAGCAACTAGGCTTAAAACCCTGCGCCCCGCGTGTGTCTACCAAAGGGCTATAAGCAAAGTCGTCCTGCCCGCCGTCTCATGGCAAGCACCATGGCGCAAATGAACTCTCCTGCATGCACCAGGAAGCCAACTGTTAGCGGCAACCGTATGCTGACACGCCACATCACCGTAGCAATGATTCACGCGAACTGAGAACTTCAGGGCAGCAGTATACTCGTCATCGCAGAAAAAATGGAACAAGGAGGAGAGGGAGCAGCACAATGTGCGGTAGTAGTATGGAAAGGAGGAGGACACGGACGAGGAGTCGTCACGGCAGTGGTAGTAGAAGAAGAAGAAGTAGTAGTAGTAGTAGTAGTAGTAGTACAGAATGTAGTAGTAGAAGGAGGAGGAGTAGTGGTAGCAACAGCAGGAGCAGCAGCAGGGTCTTCGATCTGGGCTGCCAAACGCATCACACCACCACACTTTTTCGGGAGTAGCCTGAGAACTACATGTCAGGCATTCCTGTGACATCCATAACCCACCCCGAAACCCTCGACGCCAAAAGATACCGACTGAACCCAAAACTATCCCAAACTCCAAACCCCTTTCCCATGAAACTTCAGAAAGTCCTCAACAACCGGCGAAATACCCTTGCCCTACGGGATCTCCATGGTTCCAAGTGCCAATATGGTATACATGCATACAATCGGTGTATGTGTATACACACACATCTATCTATCTATCTATCTATCTATATATATATATGTATACATATGTATACATATACATACTCGGCCCCGAACGTACTTACAGTATATAGGAACGTCCTTAAGGGCTAAGTATACATTATATAGGTGCATGAGAACCCTCAACAGAAACCTAAGAGAGCCCTTTTAGAACAATTAAAGGAAATAAGGGAACCCTTATTCGATGTAGGTAACCTTGGGATTTGCGAAACCTTCCTTCATCAAGCTGCCCGTCATCACCAGCATCGGCAAGGTCCCAAATCTGCAGTCAGGAACAGCGTTTAGGGCCTTTAGGGTTTAAAGGCTTGCAGCTCATGGCCTTTCACCGCTGTTCCTTAAGCCCAAAACCGTCAGGCGTTTTAGGGTTTAGGGGTTGGGGAGGCGAGGGTTCTGGGGTTGAACCGCTTGGAGCATTCGGGCCTGTGGTCCAAGAGTTTAACCCTCACTGTACCTGTAGTGCACACCTGACTCCATGTGGCATGGGCGGACATGGCTGCAAAATCTTCCACTGATGTGGAAGGGGCGCACATGCCCCCGCTTCCGCCCCTGTCAAGTATATCTCCGCCCGGGCCCTTGGGCCGTCTCGGAAAGCAACCAAGCATGCTGGCATCCGCCAGCTATTCATCCACCGGCACCTACCCCATCTGGGGAGGGCGGGGGGGACTTTTCAGCACACAAGGCTGTGACAATGCGCGGCTGTGACAATGCGCGGCACCTGAACAAACGGACGCGGCAACCTGACAGAGTATGACATGTGCACACAGGTTGGGCGAGGGTTCTGCGTATGCGGTGGCCATATCCCATCCTACCCGCAGACTTCCCAAGGAGTTTTAATTGAACTCCAAATCCAAAGCCCTACATGTCAAGCAGCCCCGAAAAGCCTAACCACGCACTTGCTAAGCTCGCATCCATACAAGGGTTACGTTTCAGTAGTCAATGTTTAAGCTCCTTTTTGGGCCCTAGGCGTTTGCGGTCAGAAAAGTGTATCAGTGTAACTACCCGTCAATGATCACTCAGTGCATGTACCCATCAAAACAAGCACTGATAATGACACAAACAGGTTTACCTTACATGCATCAGTCGCCGTCAGGTCGACAATCTGAGAATGAAACTGCACAAGTTGAATCGGCAAGATCGAGCTGACGATGTCTTTTGAGTAGTGCTGTTTTACAGTAGCTGTCGTGTTGCTAGTGCTGTGAATTGTGTCAAGCCCATCAGTATGTGAGCTCGGATGATGGAGCTTGTCATATGCTGCTGTGTTTCTAACCTGACGCTGGTGCTGATGACCCTGTTTACCATTGGGATAACTTGTTTCGTAAGATGCCTAGTGATATTCAGACCCACAAAATCCTAAACCCCAAGGAAACCTGCTTAAAGCCCCCCGCCACAGCCAGATCGTCGAGGGGTAGGCCGGAGCTCTCCAGCACCTCTGGGCTATTCTTAGAAGCCTTGTCAGCATGCTGCTATCTGGGATCTTGCTACATCTCTACCATACTAACCCTAAACCCTAAACCCCGAAACCCTACACTCCCTAAACTATTGACCTTCAGCAACTTCCCATGAGTACACGATAGCAACCTTCGCCTAATCAAAGAAGGGCCATGAAGAGTCGGTAATAGGGTTCAGCTGATTAGGGTTGGGTGCAGGGTTTGGGGCTTTAGGGGTTTTAGGGTCCTTTGAAGGGTTCCTGTACTTGCTTTATAACCGGATACTATACGGGTACTGGAGTAGGGCTTTGGGGTTTAGGGTTAGTGTCCTCGGAGTTTCGGGCGATCGGGTGTGAGGCTGAGGTGTCTTGGGTGGCAGTACAGCACTGAGGGTTGTAATTAGGGTTGATGATGTTGGACGCCATAGTCTTCGGGTGTGGAGTTGCACAGTTTAGGGTTCTACGGGTTTCAAAACCCTATTCATCCGAAGAGTTTGAGTTCAAGGGATGCTGTGGCGGCATTCCGGATGCAGGAGCGTGTGCCGGTGTTTTCGAAGTCAGGGTACGCGGATATGACTGGCGCGTGTAGATTCAGATGCCCGCAGTACGGACAAAACCCTAAACCCTAAACCCCTAAACCCAGACTCTGACAAACTCGAAACGATTGATGCGACCAGCCGTCGCAGAGCATTGGAGCTCACCAGCCCGCAGGGAAGAAGATGAATCCTAAGCCCGACTCCTAAGTACGTACATAGGACAAAGTATAATAAGCATGTGTACGTGTCTCTCTTTATATATATATATAATGTACTTAGAATTCATACATTCACATGTACACACACACACGTGCGCATATGTGCATATATATATATAAGTGAAAGGTGGTTATAGTCATAACGACTCAAGCAAACATAAGAATAACACTAGTAGTAAAAATAACCATCATACTTAGAGAAGATCTACACAAGGTAACAGAAATAGTCAAGGTTAGTTAGCAGTAACAGTACAACCAACAGAAACAACTGAGTTTCTTAATTTAATGTTTATGTATGTGTATATGTACATATATATATATATGCATATTAACTGAAAAAACTAAACACATATTAATAAATACGTATATATGTATATATATATATAATAACTAAATAACAAATAAATATGTGTATACAGGTTAAACGCGATGGGATCGGAAGCTCTTGCAGCGCCTCACGGGCATCGCCGGCACCGACGAAGCCGTGGGCGTCCCGAAGCTGGGAGAAGAGCTCGCGATACCTGAAAAGTTCGGGGGGTTAGGGTTTGGGAGTTTGGGCGGTTTAGGGTCTGGGAGTTGGGGGGTTGGAGGTTAGGGATTAGGAGTTTAGGGTTTAGGAGTTAGGGGGGTTAGGGTTTAGGAGTTTGGGGGTTAGGGCTTTAGGGCTTAGCAAAGACCTCCAAAAGCCTAGACCCTGGGCCTTGAACAATCAACAATGCACGCGTGAAAGTCATTCGGAGCCTGTGTTAAACAAGTCAGTAGTCCCAGCCACTGAGCCCAACACCCCAATGCATCACCAAACTACAAAACTGTAAAACACCCTATGTGAACCACTATCACTTCTAGGACTCTTCTGCCGAACCCTCCCAGAAACCTGATGAAGACCAAGTAAACATTGAAAGCGCCAACAGAGGCTGCGTAACCTATAAAGCCCTATCGTAACCCCACATCCCCAACCCTAACCCTAGCTTAACCCCAACAACCCACTGAGGAGTTGTACAAGGATATCATAATGCGGAACCCGTGAAGGGTAGTTTTCTGTGGTCCAGTTAAACCCCAAAGGAAGCCACGGCCGGTACCTCTCCAGCTCTTCGGATGTGGCCTGCCAGGAGCCCTGCGGCAGCTGGGACGATTAGAAAATAAGGGGACTTAGTAAGTTGGTTGTAAGTAGGGTTGTCATCAAGGCAACTCCCCTGTAGGGCTCTTACAACTCTACTTATAACCTACTTACTAAGTCCCCTGCCCCTTCATACAGTAAGGTGCAGGGTTTAGGGTTGAGGCTGAAGGGCTTAGGGTTTAGGGCTGAGAGGCTTAGAGTTTAGGGTTTAAGGTGCAGTGTTCAGGGTTTAGGCTTTAGGGTGTGGGGTTTTAAGGTTTAGGGTTTAGGGTCATACGGCTTTAAGGTGATACAGGTGCGTGTCATCCATGTGAAGGCCACGCTAGTCGTGTCTGGAATTATATGAAGACCCTAACGAGAATTCAAGGTTTAGGCTTTAGGGTATAGCTTTAAGGTTAGAGTCCAAGCTTCAGGTCTGTAGGGATTTCAGGGTGCAGGGTTTCAGGTACAGTGGACAGGGTCTGCGATTTAGGTGTAGCTGCATTACCTCACAGTCACAGTACAGTATCTCAGAGTATCAAGAATAGCCTTCTAGAAATCCTTAGCAGCCAGTATGGCCAAGCCTGCGTCGCTATCAAGCTTTGTGGGTTGCGCCTCTGGCCCAATTCCTCCCGTTCGGTCACAACAGTACTCCGGTGCAGCCCTATAGGGTCCAGGGCTTCAGGACAGCAACCCTTACTCAGAAGAGAAATCGCATATCCAGGGAATACACAATAATAACAACAAAACGACACACACTGGCTGTGCTCTACTTCGCGATTCCGTCACTTAAAACCCCTGCGCCCTCTGCGAACGTAAAGCTTTTGAACTTCGAGCCAAAACCCTAGACCGTAACCCCCCCCCCCCACCCCTGACTCCACGCGCTTGGGAGAAGCCCGGAACCGTGGAGAGTCGGAAGCCTCACCGATAGGCCTTAAACTTACGTAAAGCATCATTCCATGAGGAGAACCAAGAACGCCACACCCTAAAATCCGTTATGAAAACTTAGGGGCTGGGTAGCTTCGACCAAAAAAAGCATTAACTTTTGCAATTATGGCAGAACTTCATAAACCCCCAAGGGTTGTGAGGTTAAAAAAGGATACCTACCCAGCCACAATGTAAAGCCTTCTCGCCTGCGTCGCTTGCGTCTCGGGCACGGAGGTCTCAGGCCCAACCGCGGCAAAGCAGGCCTGCTCGGAGACACATGACACGAGCAGAGGGTTGAAGGATTAGGTTTTTTTTTTTTTAAGGTGCAACGGCCTTTTCTAGGATTAGGGTTTAGGGTTTAGGGCTTTTTTAGGGTTTAGGTATAGGGCAGCATTCCAGCTATAGGATTTAAACGGGCCAGGTAGTGAACTTTAAGGGTCTGCTCATGATTACAGTTTGGTGTCGTGGCAGCAACGAAAATCACTGCTGCTACGTGCCTGTTGCTGCTTCTACTATTACTTACGACTACGACTTCGCCTGCAACGATGACGACGACGATGCTCAGTCCCAATGCTCTGTGCTCTGCACTTCCTACTTCTGATGGGTAGGCTAATCTGCAACATCCAAGAATAGTCAAGATAATGCATGCGCCTAGAATACTGCTACAGCTGGCGCTTCACCCACAGCCCCGTAAATATGACCAGCTTTTGTGCATATTGCTTGTGTGCATCTTGTCGTGGGTGTGTAGAAACTTGTTATGCGCAGTATATATATATACATAGAGTATACATATACACATGTATCTATTTATATATGTAAACACACATGTGTTTATGTGGGGTTGTTGTGTATGTAGGGGTATAGACAAGTATGTGTGTGAATATGTGAATGTAAGTGTATACGTATGTGTGTATATATACATATATATATATGTCTCTGTGTGTGTATGTGTATATAGGAATAAAGGTGTATGAATGTGTATGTACGCGCACGTGTGCTACAAACAAACAAACCCACATACATCCATGCATGTATGCATGCATCCATACCAAGATACACAATCATGCATGCTTTGCATGCATACATTTGTAACCCCAACAGACTACATATAATTATTCATGTGTGTATATACGTGTATGTACGAGTTTCTACATAATATACAAAATATGCATACATACATATACATATACATATACATATACATGTACATGTACATGTACATGTACATGTACATCATATAAAGATACATATACACATACATGCAAGGTCATGCAAGCATACCTACGTACCTACCTACGCACCTAAATGTATGTATGTTTGTATGCATGTACAGTCTCTCTCTCTCTCTCGCTTGTCGGTTTCTGCATGTATGCTACACTTCCGTCCAATCTTGAGGTAAAGCTCGCGACCCACATGCACTCTAACTCGGCACATGCTTATGCTATGGATTGCTATTGCTGTGTTCTTGGGAATACGTACAGCTTGTGCTGCAGGGACTGATCGTCTTATTTCAGCGAGTATCACTATTGCCATGCTGCCTTGCGCAGGTTTGATTGTGATGTTAATGATAGTGACGACGACGATGATGCTACCAACCCCGTTTGAATGTTAAACATGACTGAACGCGGCACAACATCACAATCAATAACATCACCACCAACACCCCATTTTCCCAATTAGAACTATCCGTAGCCTTTGGCCGTATGCATATGTGGGACCTTCAGACAGGACCTTAGTTAGACCCTGAATAGCAACAGTCGAAACCACAATAGAATTTCAACAACAAAGGACGAGTAAGTGCAAGAATCCGTCCTCTTCAACCCTGCATGCCCTACAGTAACCCAAACGCCCAAGGGCCTGTTGCACGCTCGACCTGGCTGCGGCGAGGACAAGCACTAATGGAAGCATGGAACTAATGACGAGATATATTTGAGGCAAGCTAAAAGACTATAAGGGGAACCATGTTACAGTATAGTACCCTTGAAGGGAACTGCAACAGAACCCTATAGTACCCTTAAGGGGATATGCTTGCAATATATTTCGATCTCGATCTCACACTGGCTATTTCTTCCGGCCGCCCTAAACATATGAAGTGTTGCTGACAGCGGTTTTCCATCACAGGAATGCATCATGTCCCATGTCTACATATCTGCAGCCGCCGTTCGCCCTGACATGGCGTGAGCACCATCAGAACTTCCCATGGTTGTTGGCTTGCTGTGAAGACATAAGAGGTGCAACCATCAAGCATTGTCTCCATGCATGGACGTCTGTGGCCTCCCAGGCATCCTCGCCTGCAACATGAGGTCGAGGCCGGCAGCCACGGCCCGAAGATCGGGACAGCCAGAGCGCGAAGACTGTAGCCCGAAAATCTTGACAGCACCAGATGTACATGGTGCAGTGCACGAAAGCCGGCCTCTTAACATCGGGGCCTTAATAATTAGAATAGGGTGTGGGGCCCATTGTACTATAATTAATTACTAGTATAATAAGGAACCCCCCAAATAGTATTGGTAATTATTAAGGACCCTATATTAAGTGTGGCTGCAACCAACAAAGTGTGATCGGTTTACGGTACCAGGACCTCCTGACGGCGATTGTCACAAATCCGGTGAGAAGGCACAAAAGCAGCGTTCTCCGACGGCGCATGGTAGCATCGCAGCAGCTGCCCACACACTGAAAAAGCATTCTTGGTGTTGTTTAACAGAACCAAACACTTAACATCATCGTGCTAAATTTGAACAGCATTAGGCATTAGCCATCGACCATGCTGGTCAGTGCAAAAACGCATGGCAGCACCGCGACCGCCGCCACCACCGCCGACACCACCACCACCATCACCACCACCATCACCACCACCAGCGCCGCCACCACCGCCACCACCACCACCACCACCACCACCACCGGTAGCGGCAACGACTGCGACAGCAACAACGACGACAACAATGTTTGCTGACCACCCTCAACCCTACATCGTGAATCGAATCCTTCCCTTCACCACTTGTCGGCTCTTTCGTTCCCCGAGGCTGTGGCGGCAGTGCGTCTGGGATGGCAGCACCGCTCTTTCGCCGCGTAACCAGGGCCTGTGTTGTGGACTTGGTTTAAGATAAGAGCACGACTCGAATTCAGACCCTCTACGTACTTTAATTGTCATAGATCCCTTATGACTCAGGGTTCGGGATTTAAGTTTCAGTGTGAGGTTTGGGGCATTGAAGCTTCAAGGGCTCTACGGCTATAGGGCTTTAGGTTTAGGGCTTCACATGGTTTTGCGTGCTGAGTCTGCTAGGATTGAAGGTCTCGCGGCGCTCGCATGGCCCTGAAAGCTGCCTGCATGTTGTGAACCGACACATGCTTCGCAAACAGCAGTCGAAAAACCTACTTTCGAGTCAGAAGGCATCCTGATTAGTAGCTCGCAGGTCACAGTGAGTTGCCAGCAACCGAAATCGAGACGCGAATGCGCAAAACCACGACCCTGGACCTCACACCTCAAACTATAGACTTAAACCTCAAACTCAAAAGCCCAAGTCGTATTGATGGCCCGTGAGGCTACGCAACAGCCTGCGCAAGGTTAACAGTGGTCCCGAAACCCTCCATGGAACCCAAGTATCGAAACAATTACCTTGCAAGTGAAAAGAAAAACGCTTGCGTAAACCTACCCTTGTAGACCCCTTCAAGGAACCTTTGTGGTCATCTTTATAGCGCCTTTGAAAGGAACCCTGTAAGTAGTCTGTAAAGAACCCGGTGAAGGAGCCCTTGAAAGCGGCTGAGTACCCTAGACCGAAGAAGATTAACATTGCAACTATGGTCAATTATGGTGGTATTGTATACACCCCAAAAGGCTAAAGGTCACCTACCCAGCTACTAAGCCTCAAAGGAAGCCTTTAAAGGAGACCTCAAAGGAACTCGCTGAAGAAACCCGAAGCTCAACTTGCCATCCTTATAGTAGAAGCCAGAAAGTTGGAACATCATTATCCTCATGCCCTTAAGGTAAAGTATAAGGGATCCTAGCACTAATCCTCCTAAAGCCCATGTTCCAACTTTCTGGCTTCTACTGTATAACCCTAAACCGTAAACTGTCACTTGGAGCCCAGGCCATGGCGCACAAGAACTCCGGTTCGGACAGCTGACCATCGTGGTCCTGGGTTTCCGCTGGGTAGTTAGAAGGTGTAGGGTTTAGGGGACAGGGCTTAGGATTTATGGGTCTAGGGCTAGGGTTTCGAAATTCTGTGTATAGGATTTATGGGTTTAGGGTTTCGGATTTCTGGGTATTATAGGGTTTTTGGGTTTAGGGTTTCGGAATTCTGAGTATAGAATGTATAGGTTTAGGGTTTAGGGTTTCGGATTTCTGGGTATAGGATGTATGGGTTGCGGCTTTAAGTTTAGGGTTTCGGATTTCTGGATATAGGACTTACGAGTTTGGGGCGGGTTGTGGATTTCTGTGTACAGGATTTATGGGTTTAGCTGAGGGTTCGTGGTCTAGGGTTTGGGGTTGCGGTTTAGGGTTTATCGCGGCCTTGTGAAAAGAAACCCTACACCCTGCATCCCATGCAATGTTAGCTTTAAGAATGGGCGGCCCCATAACAAAGACACCAAAATATATTCTGACCACGATTTTGAAAGCACCCTCTAGACAACCGCCAAAAGCCTAGACGCAAAAGCCCTACACATAGAAACACAGAGACTGAAACTCTGTAGGGGCGGATGACACCCAATCCTTCAGGGACTGAAGCCCTGAAACCGAAAACACTGGACGAAGCCTTTGTGGAACCCTTAGCAGGAGCAGTTAACAACCCCCTGTTGAACCCGATAAAAAAGAGATCAAACTACATGAAACCTAAAGCCGTTTCAAGCCCCGGAACCGTGATAAACCGTCTCGGAACTTTTAAAGCAACTCTGAGAAAAGCCCTCTAGGAATTGCTTAAAGAAGCCCTAAAGACTAAACCACTGAAAAGAAATCTGAGAAAAGCCCTCTAGGAACCCTTAACTTAAAGAAGAACCCTAAACCCTAAACCCCCAACCCTAAACTCCCTAAACCCCTAAACCCTAAGCCCGAAACCACAACAGGAGCCCTGAGCCAGCGGCCAGATCTGCCATCGCGTAGATGGCGGAGAGCTCGGCGATTGGAAGCCCAGAGGCTTCGAAGAACTCCTGGCACAAAGCAAGGGGTTTGGGGTTTGGGGTTCAGGGTTTAGGGTTTAATTAGGGGTTAAGGGCACTGGGGGGGTAGGGTTTAGGGGTTTGGGGTTTAGGGGTTAGGGTTTAGGGGGCTTAGGGGCTAGGGCTTGGGGTTAGGGTTTAGCGGTTAAGGCGCTAGGGTTTGCGGTTTAGGGGGGGTAGGGTTTAGGGGCTCGGGTTTAGGGTTTAGGTGCTAGGGTTTAGGGCACGAATAAGGGCTTACAGGTTCGGGGTTTCTGGTTTTGGGATTACGGTTTAGGGCGAGGGGGGGTATGATAGCCAGCATGTATGGGTAGGTTCTAGAGTTTTGAGTTTCACCGCCACGGAGTGTTATCCTGGAAGGTTGTGGGGAAGTCAAAGGTGGGGTCATCAAGTAAAACATTCGCAAACCCACATGTATCTGCTCTCCATCGCAGACAACCTCAACTACGAACAAGAAAGAATCCGGAATTAACTTCAGCATCGAGAGCTGCAGACAGAGGATCCCTCATGCACTAAACAAGCAAACAAGATATGCTATATGGGATGCGAAAACCCAGGACCCCCAGCTAAAAACATACCACCCTGTAGGCATCCAGAGACGCGGAGCATGCATTTTCCACATGCTGCGACGTGGCTGTTGCTGTAGTCATCGAGAGGCTCCTGCCACAGTCCCTTAGAATGAGAATCATGTTACGTGTGGTGCCCTATGCCCTGGCCCCCATAACCACAATTTCTGGGGTTGAGGGTCCCTAAACCCTAAACATAAACCCTTAGAGTTTATATGAGGTTTCCAAGGAGCCATGAAAATCAGAGCCATTCATCTCCGACTGACCTTTCTAGACTCCTGCTAGAGTGACCAAAAGATCTAAGAATATCTTACAGAGCGGAAGTGTTATGTTAGGACTGTTAGGGTTTAGGGTTTAGGGCCATCTCCATTCTCTAAAGGTGCATTGGTCACTCTCAGCTTGCGATCATGGGTCGGAGGCTCCACTTGTCCCCGAGTCGAGGATCTTGCAATGGGCGTTTAGATTACGGGACCTTCTTGCAGCATTCAAGGCCTATAATCCCTAAGCTCCAAGACATAAACCCTAATTATAAAGGCCTTCCAAAGTTAACAAGCCCCTGCGAAGCTACTTGATTTAAGACTATTTGGTCTCGGATAGTAGGCCGTAAGGCGGTTCGAAGGAGCCCTTACGCGCACAAACTTCACGAAACCCTGTGATGTAGGAACCTGATTAGGCGGCCTGAGGCCTTTATTAGGCAACAGGGTTCCTTATATGAATCCTACTATTTTGGGGTTATACGCCCAGGGTTTCTTAATCAGGTTCCTACATTACCAGGTTTTGGTTCTAGGAAGCCTAGTCCAACAGATGCAATGCCTTGCGATAAAAACAAATATGCACTTTGTTGTTAGACTCCTACTGGATCATATGGGAGTTTCCGAAAATAGGGGACCCTAGTATAGCACCCTAAATAGTAGGATCCTTATTATAAGGACCCCAAAATAAGGTACCCCTGATTTTCGGAAACTCCCATATCTACACACTAAGACCCTCAGGCCCCAGAACCAAGTAGGTCATATAGTTGCATGCATACTGGGCTAGCGAGATAAGTCATGAGGTGATGGTAGGTTAAGCCTGTAAAAACTCGTATGCAAATATTCTTTCAAGCAACGTGTGCACATAAGCATTATAAAATTCATGAAAGCCTGTAAACCCGAAACCTTTAACTTAACCACTAAGCCCTAAACCATAAACCCTAATCAAACCCTATAACCCTTGACCCTAAATCCTAAATCCTAACAACAAGCCCCCGAGGTGCCCCTTGCTTTGGGGGCATGTTAGTAGTCTCGGGCGGATTCTGCGCATCAGGAGTGCTGGGCCTGATCCTGACCAGAAAGCCAAGCATTGCTTGGTGTGGTTTAAGGGTTTAGGGTTTGGGGGTTTAGGGGTTTCGGTGTTTAGGGTTTAGGGGCTTAAGGTTTATGTAAATCTTATGACTTTAAGGCTTTGGGGTTTCGGGTTTCGGACAAAACTATTTCGGACAACATGTGGAGCACCCTCAAACCCCAAACCCCTAAACCCTGCCTGCAATGGGACCTGGATGGCAACAGCTTAGCAGGAGCAGAGCCGGAGGCTCGAAGGGTTCTAGGGCTGATTTCTATCAACCCCTGCAGACCCAACATAAGGGTTTATTTTAGGGTTTAGGGATAAAGATAGCATGTCTTAATGATCCCGTTAAGCTTTATGAAAACATGTACATCAAAATCAGAATTGCTTCATGCTCCTGATAAAACTTTGATCAAGGCCAGAATGGAAACCCGGATTTAGGGTTTGGGGAAATCCGGGCTTCGAGGGTTTCGGGTTTTTTTTGGGACTTCGCTCTGCCCGCGACCGCTCCTAGATCCCCAGCCCAACTTTAGGGCTTTAGGGCTTTTAGGGGTTAGGGTTTTAGGGTTTAGGGTTTAGGGTTTGTTTAGGGTTTAGGGTTTTTAGGGGTTAGGGTTTTAGGGTTTAGGGTTTGTTTAGGGTTTAGGGTTTTTAGGGGTTAGGATTTTACTTTTTTTGGAGAGGGGGGGGGGGTTGGGTTTAGGTTTTTGGGGCTCAGGGTTAAGGGTTCAGGGGAACAAAGCATGAGGGGGTAATGAAAAAACCCAAGCCCAAGAGGTGTGACAGGGCCGGTTTAGGGTTTAGGGTTTAGGGGGCAAACGCCGTAATCTAAACTCACAAGAAGGAGTGCCAGGGCTGTGACGCCGCTATTGGGGACCCAAATACGACATAAGCATAAGCATTTTATTGGGATATCCCTACCTTATAATGGGCTTCATTATAAGGGACTTTATACGGGATATCCCTATCCTAATTTTTGCTTATGTGCTTTTGTGGGGTCCTACCCTAATTCGGCAAACCCAAAAATCAAAAGTCTATCAAGCGACAGGCCGTCAACCCTCAAGAAACATAGGAGGAAGCAGCGGGGAACTAATTATCAATCTTCTGGATGCCTTCCCAAAATCCTATTTGGGAGGTGAAACTCCAAGTACGGAGCATTGGTACAGAGCAGGGTAGGATTCGTGTAAGCAACCGAGGTCAGTGTTCAAGGCTGTGGGTCTAGGGTTTATGATTACTCGTGCGACAGGACCTGGCTTTTAGGTTTTCGGTTTTCGGATTTTGGTTTAAGTTTAGGAGGTGGGGTTTATAAGGCTTAGGGGCAGCCATGCCTACTCAGACATCCAAGGGCAGAACCGCCAAACATCACAACCCGACAGAAGTTTCACTGTAGCAAACCCTGGGGCCCAAGCCGAAATATATCCTGAAACGATGCCGTCTAGAACCATGAAACCCTGTCCAGACTCCTTCTTAATTGTATTCTGGCATGCTCCCTGGAATACTCTACCATGTCAGGCCGTTGCCAGTTTTTCCTTTCTGCTACTGCCGGTACGGTTCATATGTCAGATTGATAAGTACTTTTTTAGTCCCTATAAACCCTAAACCCTACACCCTAAACCCTAAAACTTAGCCCTAACCATTACTAGCACGGCTTCTTGCGAGCACTGCCATGGCGATGTGTACCTGTATCTCGACTCATCGTCAGTTTCCTGAGATTCGTGGTTCCACGCGATGAGTATAATATAGTGGCCTTAATAATTAGAATAGGGCTTTGGGGTATACTATATTTTAAGTATAACAAGGAATCCCCAACATGGTATAAGTAATTATTAGGGCCCCTATACCACCTATTCCATGCTGCCAAAACTGAGGTCTTCACAGGCAGCTGTTCATGTTCTGGCTCTACGTAGAGACCTTACTAACATAGCAACTACGGTTCATCGTTGCTGTCGTGCGTTGTGCAGTACTGCATCGGCGATGACGGTGGCCTGTCTCGGCTGTTCCGCAAGTCCAGCTTGTGCTTATGCAGCTTATGCAGCCTGGCACCTGTGCATAGCTCTGCAATAAAGCATGAGATCTCAGGGGAGAATGCCAACATAGGGACCTTCATAATATACGGTGTTTTGGCGCAGGTCCTGGTATGTTATACCCCGTTATACCATATGTGAGGACGCTAAGGGGATTTTGATATTCAATATTAGGGGGAGGGGGCTTGGAGGGTTTAATATTAGCATGAGCGCTAAGAGAGATTCGCAAATGCATAAGGTCGCATGTTTGTGCAGAAAAGCTCTAAGAAATCTACTGCAATTAGTCGTGCGGGTCCCAAACCCAGTGAGACGCAACTCTGCGATGCAACACAAGCGAGATTGAGGCGTAGCCAGAAGCACTCAAAGCCCAAACCGAACCCGAAAAACCAAACACTAAAACTCGAAACTCCTCAAACCCTGAACACCAAAGCCGCACAACGCGAAACCCTACAGCAAACTCTAAACCCTAAACCTAAACCCTACAAAGCATAGACCCTACAACAAACTCGCGAGCCTCTTCTTTGGACGCGTCTTGCCCTTTTGAGTCTGTGAGGACGGCGGCCCTAGCTTCGACTTCGACGCCTGTCGCGGAGCCAAAGCTTAGGGTTTAGGGTTTCGGGTTTAGAGGTTTGGGGTTTTCGGGAAATTCTAGGTTTTTTCGTGCCTGGTCCCACAAATGTCCTCCTTTTCGAGTTTACGACATCGTTTTGGACCATCAGCACTTCGCTGCCAACTTCGCCAAGAATGGACGGTAGAAGCTATGGTAGCAGCAGTATTCGTAGCAGTGGAAGGCAGTGCTAGTAATGTGTACATAATGATATGAGTTGCTGTTGATGTTGTTGTTGTTGCTGATGCTGTTGTTATTGCACTACTTGTTGCTGTTCTTGCTGCTGCTGCTGCTGCTGCTGGTGTTGTTGTTGTTGTTGTTACGATTACTACAAGTAGTGCCAATACCTGGCACTGGTATTAGTACTAGCGGCAACAGCGATGTTAAAAATAAAACACCGCGGATAAAACCGGATGGAAAAACAACCTAGACTTTCTATTCTGCTCACTTGGGCCAGCCTTGTCCTCTTTCGGCTTCGATTTCTCGGGCTTCCGAACCCGCGTCGCAGCACCGGCGCGTTCCTGCCTGCGGCTTGGCCGAAGCCTTAACAAGGCCTCAGTAGGTTCGGCGGTGTCGGGTTGGGTGCGGAGCTGGGGATAGTGACAAAACGACACATGTTGCAACTATGATGGTAGCCGGGAACCAAATACATAACAAACGTAATCATAAACCATAACGATGCAAGCTATTCAGCTGCTATTCAGCATAATGTGAACAATCATGAGGAAGAATGCTGAGGGTGATATCCAGACACTGGCTGCGAAATCCTAAGGGATTGCAAAACGGATTGAATGAATCTCACCTGCAGGGTAAAGCCCCTCGTCGGATTCCTCAGAAGGGTTTCAGGGTTTAGGGCATGAAGAAAGCCTGGTTCTTAGGATTGAGGGAACCCAAAACCATCCCTAGGCTTTTGTGGGGGATGGGCCCCCTATACACCCCAAACCCTAGGGGTGCGTGCATGATGCATACGGTTCCTGGATGTTTTCGGAGCCGTAGATCTTAGACCCTTAACCCTAAACTCTGCGCCCTCTGATTGAGGATTGTAGGGTTTGGGGTTTGGCTGTAGGGAACTTAAGGGAGTTCCAAGACTGAATTACTCCTAGGGATTCCGGGTTCCAAATAAACTTATGAATGAACCCCAAACCGCAACGCATAACAGTGATCCCCAACATTGACCGAGAAGAACCGGGTGTAGTGTAGGAAAAGAGGGACGCTAAAATAAGCTTTCGGGGCTCAATGTAGCGTAGGCATTTTAATCTTCAGGAATCTGCTGAACACTAGTACGAATTATCCAGGTCCCTACACTCGCGCTTTCGGTCTTAGAGTCTTTTAGGCTTACAACAAACATGTGTATGTTTGATCACCTAGGGCTACATGAAAGCAAGTAATCAAGGGGCCTGAACAAGAAATATGATTATCCCATCATGGCCCCCATGTAGCTATTCTATGATATAGGCCCCCGTACCGCACTCTACTTGCCCCTGCATCTGTGGAGCTTGTGATTCACATGGGTGGCTGTCAAAATTATGGTCCCTTTTTGGGTCCCTATTATAATACGGCACCTATTGTTTAGGGTA
>BGNK01002170.1:18136-35636 GCA_003297005.1 Symbiodinium sp. clade A Y106 | reverse complement strand
CCCTAAACCCTAAACCTTAAACCCTAAACCCTAAACCGAAGGCTCAACTCAATGCAACGGATGCAGCAGAGGGTTTAGGATCCAGGGCCTAGGGTCTGTGATTTCGGGTTTGGGGCAGATTGGGGCCCGGGACTTACAGGGTTTAGAACTTGTGGTTTGGGGCTTAGGGTTTAGGGTTTAGGGTTTAAGGCCTGTTAGGATTGAAAAGGCTTTCGAAGGGTTCGAAACGGCTCTGAAAGGGTTCTACAAGAGCTTTACCAGGGCTTTGGGGTTTGTTGATCAGTTGGGTTTAGGGTTTAGGGTTTAGGATTTACGGATTTGGGTAAGGAGACACATGACAACAGACAGGACACGTTGACTGCAAACCTCAGCACAGACCCAGCCCGAACACCCCAAAATCCAAGAAAGGAAACCTAGGCGGGGCTTTTAAAGCTTTTGGAAAATATCAGTAAATAAGATCCTCTTAAGCCCAATAAGTCTTATAAAATATCCCAAAATCCAACAAAGGAAACCTAAAAGATCCTCTTAAGCCCAATAAGGGAAGATATAAAATGTCCCAAAATCCAACAAAGGAAACCCCAAGACCCAGAATAAAGGGACAAGGCCCCAAACCCCGAAGCCTGGACCCCAGACTCCAGACCCCGATCCGACGCACCCTTACTAAACCCTAAACCCTATAAACCTTAAACCTAAAACCCTAAACCCTATAAACCTTAAACCCTACACCCCATAAACCTTAAACCCTTAAACCCGAAACCCTATAAACCCTAAACCCTATAAACCCTATAAGCCCTATACATCCTATAAACCCTATAAACCCTATAAACCCTAGAAACCCTATAAACCCTACAAACCCTATAAACCCTAAACCCTAACCACAAACCCTAAACCTTAAACCCCCAAAGCCTGAGGAACCAAAAAGAAGCCTTGGTAGCAGCGATATCCGCGTGGCCGGACTGCGAAGGGTCTAGCTGCCGATAGTGCCGACGATAGCCATCGAGCCTTGGGTGGGGTTAATGTAGGGGCCTTAATAATCAGAATAGGGTTTTTGGGGGCTCCTTATTATAATTTTAGCATAATATACCCCCCCAACCTATTCCAATTATTAAGGCCCCTACATTAGGGTTTAGGGTTTAAGGCTTAGGTTTCAGGGTTTCAGGATGTTCTTGGCGTTTAGCTGGCCGAATGCCTTTCGGAGTGCAAGCAGAAAATTATCCGGAATCTGGGTAAGATGAAACTTAGTTGCTGAGTTCATAAGACCCAAAAAGTGTACACTTTCCGTTTTGTAGTAAGGAAAAGTTTAGGCAGGATCGCCCCAAGGCCCCGACACGCAGACCTTGCACAACCCTGAACCCCGAACCAGGCCCTGAACTGTAGGGTGGTGTTTTTTAAGGTTTAGGGTTTAGGGTATCGTGAAACCGAGTCCCAAATGAGCACAACAGAAACCCAAACAAGCCTGCATAGTCTTAAGCCTGAAAGACGACGTACAAACACAATTTACAACACTGCCGAAGCCAACCTGCAGATCCCAAACCCTTAGCCCGAAAATACATTGTCAATTCTCCAGTCTAGGCCTTTAAGTAAATCCCAAACCCTGATCTAACCCCTCGCTTTTTTCCTTAGCCGTAACATCATGTAAACTCCCAAACCCTAACACTCTAATAGTACCCCCCATCATAGAACCCTATAGTACCCATTTAAAGGGAAGCCTTACACAGATCCATAAGGGAGCCTAGGTTCCTCAGTAATAGTAAGGGTGCCCTTGTTCTAATATTCAGCTTCAAAAAACAAAACTAAAAAGAGCAAAAGGGTACCACTCAGGAAGCCTATTAAAGAACCCTATAGTACCCATTTAAAGGGAAGCCTTATACAGATCCATAACCCTAAACCGATAACAGAAGCCCTTAGAGTAGCCTCTTCGAAACCTTGCCTTGATCCGAGAGGATGGCTCGATCTCGCTCGGCCCCGATGGCGCGAACTCAGCGGCCCTAGCGTCGATGCTTGTTGTCTAGGGCTTATAGGGTTTAGGGCTTGGGGGTTAGGGCTTAAGGCTTTTAGGGTTTAGGGTGTTTTTTGCTTTAAGCCTTTTATCAGGAGGTTCATAAGGGTTTACATTGGGTTTAGAGGGTCAAGGGCTTTGGGGTGTACCGTGACTTCTACAGTTTGATTTATGTGGGTTTATACGGGTTTTACGGCGATCTTGCCTTTTTTCACAGGGTCCTACCCACAAAACTGATTCGTTGAAGACTTCATACGAAGGTTTGCGGTGTTCTATAAGGGTTTAGGATGCTTTTCCGTGTCTAGGATACATGGTGTTTCGATTGTAAGGGCTTAGACTCTTTCGTCAGCCCCTACGAACCCTAAACCCTTAATTAACCTTACTGACATTATCGGGAACCCTGCGACCCGACTGTTGAGGTGCGGCCCAGGCAAGCAGACGAAATGTCGAACCCGCAAAGATATCTTATTTCTGGACCAGGCCAGCCCTTCGGTATAAAGGGGCTACTTTACTATAAGGGCTACTATAAGGTTTCTATTTAGAGGATCCTCAAAGGGTTCTATGGGGGATCTATATAGGATTCTGTAATGTAGGGGCCTTAAGAATTAGAATAGGGTTTGGGACCCAGTGTACGATAATTATAATAAGGAACGCTCAAAATAGTGTTGGTAATTATTAACGCCCCTATATTATACTGCGGACTTGTAGCCGAGGCTTACGAATTCAGGGCTGGATCGTAAAACCTGAGGGTGAGATAAGGTGGCTCAGCCAAACTGGAGCATTGCCAGGAGTTCCCCTGCTGAACGGGGAGCCTGCTATGAACCCAGAAGAGAACAGGATCTTTCTTCGTAAACACATCTCGACAGAAAACCCCACAGTCATTTGCAAAACGCCCACATCGCCACCCATCGCAGAATCTGGGAAGGCCAAATGCTCGAAGCAAAAGCCCCAGGGCAACACCACGCCATTGGCTTAGTCGGAAGTTTACTGGGAAAGAAAAACTAACTTTGTTGTAATATATCCATAATATATTAAAATGTAAGATATGAATATATTTTTTCAAACCGGGAAGCAAGACTGGTCTTGCAG
This sequence comes from Symbiodinium sp. clade A Y106, assembly GCA_003297005.1. Lineage (NCBI taxonomy): Eukaryota > Dinophyceae > Suessiales > Symbiodiniaceae > Symbiodinium > Symbiodinium sp. clade A. The sequence continues at coordinate 32,548 of BGNK01002170.1, read as the reverse complement.
CATTGCTCCAAGGGTGCATTGAATATGACCTGAAAAAAATCTTGTGCCGTTCGAGCAGTGACCACCAAACCGTAAGCCGTAAACCCTTCAAGCCCTACGCCAATAGTAAGAGCGCCGACAATACAAATTTTACAGGAAGTAAAGGGTTCACGAAACTTTGTCGGGACTTTATATGGCGGCATAAGGGTCCGTGTTCTGACGGATGTGAAATTTGGTGCTGTGCTTTCGTGCAGGAATGACAAACGACTCTTGCTCTTGCACCTGAGGCTGCGGTGTGAAATGGTTCTTCACGAGGTCGGGTCAGGCTCGACCTTGTTGTTATCCCATCCTGGCAGTTGCGCCCGACACCCAAAACAGATTTCAACGCGAGGAATCTATTCCTATAGCCAAGCTGAACCTCAGGTCTGTCGACCGAAAAGCTGCACCATAATTCCAAACCGTCCAGACCCTGAACCCCAAAAAGCCCTCGACTCAACCACAAAACCTCACAATCATAGGCCCGGTAGACCCCAAATCTACCCGACACCCCAACGCCTCTGCAAAGCTATGGGCACTTCGGATGGCACGGGTCCACCACGGCGACGCCTTCGGATGCACGGCTCGGGCTTTCGGGCTCTTGTTTTGTGGCCCAGTACCAGTGGCAGATAGCACCGGCAGTAGCAGCAGCAGTGTAGTCGTCGTCGTCGTAGAAGTACGAGTAGTAATGGAAGTAGCAGTAGTAGTCGTAGCAGTAGCAGTAGCAGTAGCAGTAGTAGTAGTAGTAGTAGTAGTAGTAGTAGTAGGAGTAGGAGTAGCAGCAGTAACAGCAGCAACAGCAGTAGTTCTAGTAGTAGTAGTAGTAGCAGTAGTAGTAGTAGTAGCAGTCGTAGTAGTAGTAGTAGTAGCAGTAGCAGTAGCAGTAGTAGTAGTAGTAGCAGCAGTCGTAGTAGTGGTGGTGATGGTGGCTGTGGTGGTGTAGTAGTAGTCGTTGTCGCCGACGGCGACTTCTGTACTCCTACCAGCCACCACTACTGGTACATATTTATGTAAAGACTGTGACTAATACTGCCATCGTTGCAACCACCATATCTCTAGATTGAAGCTATTACTCTTGCATCAAGATCTGCTGATCACATTCCATGGGGGGGNAGCGGGGGCGGGGGCTTGTCATGAAGAGGCGCCTATCTGGTTCTACAGCCTGTGGAACTGTGAGGTTCCCTGGGCAGGCGCAGCTACCTCTTCGGCCACCTGGATAAAGGGTTCCGCCAAGGGTCCAAAGGACCCAATAATTAAGTACTTATTTTAGGATAGTAGTTATGTAGGTTAGGATTTTGGAGAGTATATGATTATTAGGTACTTGGACCCTTGGGGTTCAGGGTATAGGGCACAGCGCAAGAGCCTCTAGCTGGCATTCTTACAGTATCTCTCATAGACCCCCCTCAAAAACTTATAGTGGCACTTAAAGGAACCCTAGATTTACCTTGAAAAAGAGCCCTTAGAGGAACCCCAAGGCCCTGAAAGGAATCCCCCGCGACCCTCGCTCTGCATGCCCGAACCTCGCGACGATGGCCATGGCACCTTCACACCACGGGTGTGCAACAGACTGGGTTAAAGCTTTCGGGGTTTTGGGATAAGAAACTTGCAAAGCAACATAAACAACCATGAACAATTCAATCTCTCTCTCTCTCTATATATATATATACATATACATATACATATACGGCATCATATATACAAATAATATATATATATATGTATTCTATGTATACACACACATAGCCAAGTGAACATAAACTTCTGGAAACACTGGGCTTTCCGGACAGGTCCGTAGCCGACAGAAGGCTTGCTGGCTCGGTTTGGGTATGCGATTAGCATAGGGTTTAGGGTTTAGGGTTTAGGGTTTCGGGTTTAGGGAGTCAACACATGTAACTACCTACCTGTAGAAAACGCACTTCGTAATTTGGTTGAGGGTGGTGGGAGTGCGGACTGAAGCGGCTACTGACAACGGACTCTCATAGTTAAGGCCTGTTGGGTTTAGGGACAAGATGTCCTCTGCAGTGGTTAAACAAACACAGTCCTCCGAAGCCTTGGCAAAGATGCAGCAGCTCAGCTCGCGAAAGCCCGACTGTTGTCGTCGCTGACCGTGGCTTCAGGGTTTAACCAGAGTTGGGAATTTAGTTAAGGTTCATAGGGTTTCTCTTGAAACACAACCCTACATGCCCGAAATGCAATGCTACCCTATGATAGTGTATCGAAGTCGAACATGTCCTGCTCCGATATAACTTCGGCCCAGGCACAGGCAAACTCCACAAAAGTCAACGAGCCGTCCCGGTCCATGTCGCAAAGCTGGCGGCAGGCTCAAGGCATTTTCCAAGTTGGTTTACAATCGCTTCGCAGGATTTACGGGCTTTTGCGGTTTAGGAACCATTTTCAGCATCCTGGGTACTCATGATTGATTCAGCTCTACATGGATCTGATATCCTTCCGCAGATTCACCTCGTGGTACCAGGGTGTACGCAGCTAATACGAAGTGGTCAGTTCCACAAAGTCAACTGGTGAGCTTCAGGGTTTTGGGCCTTAGTAATTACATTTTGGCCTAGGGGCACATTATAGTCGTATAATAGTCATTAGATATTCCAAGGAACCCTCACAAATTGCATTGCTAGTTGTCCAGCCTGCTAGAGACGGAAAGCTTTAGCTTCTCGGACTGTAGGAATAGGACTTGCGCAGCTGAATCTCGCACAGCCCCAAGACCTTAAAGTCCTGAAATCCTTCAGACTCCTGAGCCCGTAACCCTAAATAGCTTATGGTTTAGGGCCTTTCGGGTTTGGGCTTGTAGGGCTTTCTGGGAGCAGGGTTGCCGCGAGGACGGAGCCCAGAGATAGGGTAGGGCCAGGGATGATGCAGCCACCACCCTGCACCCTAAACCCTAAACCCCTGCACCCTAAACCCTAAACCCCTGAACCCCTAAACCCTAAACCCTAAACCCCTAAACCCTAAACCCCTAAACCCTAAACCCCTACACCCCTACACCCCTAAACGCTAAACCCCTAAACCCTAGAACCCTCAACCCGAACACTGGGTACATGGGCCCTAGCCGGACCCTCAGCTTGCAGGCACGCCCGAACAACTGTCGGGCTGAGGTGGTGGGCGGGTTTAGGGTTTAGGGGTTTAGGGGTTTAGGGGTTTAGGGTTTAGGGGTTTAGGGTTTAGGGCTTATAGAAATTGTTAAGGGTTTGGGCGCCAAAAACGTTTTGACCGAACGTTTTGACCGAAACGTTTTGACCGAAACGTTTTGACCGAGTTTTGTTTTGGAACCATGTTTTGTGTTTGGTGGGCCAGGGCTGGGCTGGGGCTTGGCTGGGGCTGCATCTTGGAGACGCATAACAAAAAATGAACCCTGCATTCACAACAGGCGTCGACCACACACCCTAAACTCAGAACTCTAAACCCTTGGGTTTTGCGACTGGAAACTGATTTGAATTTGGTTTTCCCTGGTTCTGGGTTGGGTTGGGCTTCAAATTGACGGTTTAGGGGGCTCAGCGCCAGCAATGACAAGCAATTTCTATTTATTTCTTTCTTGAGGGTTTAGGGTTTAGGGCCACTGAACCCTAAGCCCAAACCCCTTAAGCCCTAACTGCTCTTAACCCTAAAGTTTAGGGTTAAGAGCAGTTAGGGCTTAAGGGGTTTGGGCTTAGGGTTCAGTATTTAGGGTTCAGGATTGAGGGCCTTGAGGGGCTTGGGCTTAGAGTTTTTTTTAGGGTTCAGGATTTAGGGGCTTAAGGGGCTTGGACTTAGGGTTTAGTATTCAGGGTTCAAGATTTAGGGGCTTAAGGGGTTTAGGCTAGGGTTTAGTACTCAGGGTTCGGGATTTAGGATGTAGATGAAGAATGATGAAGCTAGGTGAGCCTGGGCCTAAACAGACTGTAGTACCAAAACCACGATCACTCTGACAAGAGGTGCCGCGGTCGTTTCCGGGGATGTCAGTTCTGAGTTCCCTTCATTCTAACTTCCTTCTAACTCATGACCACTTCGAGCCGCCTGGGTGTAGGGTTCATGTACATTGCCCGGAGTCAAACTTAGTCCCAGACCATAAACCGAAATCCGAAACACCTGTAGCCATCAACCGGGCATGCTACACCCTCAGGTCGCCAACAAAGTCGAAGTCCTAGTGTACGGAACAGATCCGCAGCCCTCTACAAGCAGCGTCTCTCCTGCCATATGTGGGAGAGCTCAGCAACAGGAAGACCCGACATTTCAAAGAGCTCGCGCCTTAGCGGGGTCTGGGAGGGCTCTTATGGTTTGACACGATTTAGGGCTTAGATTGCAAAGTTTGCGCAAAGAATTGAGGTTTGGGGTAGGTATTGTTTTGACTGAGGGTTACAGGGAGGGAGGGCAGCCAGGGTAGAAGTTTTGTGTTCATTTCTGGTAATTCAATACCTGGTGCCTGGTGTTCTCGCAAACGCGAGAAAGAGGGTTCAGGGTTTACGGAACTCGGGAATAGGTTTTAGAGGCTTATACGGGCTTAGGGCCCATTTAAAGCCTACATCAACAACCCTGAACCGCAAAAACCAAAGCTGACCCCAAACACGTTGAAAGGTGGACCTTCAAGTTTCCAAAACCACACTGACATGCTCTCCAGCCGTTTGGGTTTTGCCTCAAGGGGTTCATGACGGCTTTAAAAGTATAAGGTCTCATGGGTTTGCTTTGGGGTGCTTGCAGGATTCGGGTCGGGTGTGTTTTAGGTTGGGTTTGTTGGCACGGCATCCGGTGTGATGCATATTCACTACCTCAATGTACTTAGCTCAGTGGCGCCATTTAGAAGAAATGCAAGATCCAGTTTTATGTGCCCGGAATTGTCCAGGAGGGGACTTTCCATTGCCATAACAACGAATATCATCAGAGCCAAAGAAAAAATCTAAGTCAGGAAGGCTGGCCGTAGGCTGGACTTTGAAGTGGTACCAAAAAAAGTATTCAAGTATGGTACTCCAGAACCCGGTAGGGAGGAAATGGACTCCTATCTCCGAAGAATTGCCTCGATACCTTCTGGCATAGGCCGGTGAAGTCTTGCAACTGTGGTGAAATTGGATAGTAAAGCCCCCACGCCAAACCCTCGAACCCCTCTAAGGCAAGGGCTCTTGCAGTTTCACTTTCAGCCGCTCTTCTCTGAATGGAGTAGCTCCAGAGACGTGCATTGCACCATTGCATGCAATGCGTTCGGGGCGCCCGAACAAACTTTAGTGCTTCATTCTGGGCATGTGTGCGGTCTTGCTGGATTCTCTAAATTCCTTATTCGAGCATGACGGTCCCTCGCATTTCGTTTCCCATAGAGTATGGATGTAAGGCAACACATGCCCTGCCATGTAAAATCTGCGCAGAATGCGGTTTATTTATTGAGCCTAGCGGAATATGGCTACTTACTCCGCCACAGCCAGAGGGTCCATATACACTACCATTATGGAATTAGGTCCCAAAAGACTATCCCTACTGTGAGTGTTTTTGGACCCTCTTGGACAGGCTAGCCCAAGCTTCAAACTCGTCTGCGGGCCCTCGTCCCGCAGTATGTGGGGTTTCAGAAGAGTACCTCACCATCCAAGCTTTCGGGGATAATGTAGGAACCTGATTAAGAAACCTTGGGCCTTTCAGGGGTTCCTTATATGGATCCTTATATGAATCCTACTATTTTGGGGTTATAGGCCCAGGGTTTCTTGATCAGGTTCCTACATTAGTCCTGAAGGCCAACATTAGGGCCCCTCACTTTCTGAAACCCCCCTTGTGGTGTCAGCCATCGGCCGGGTGCCTGGATCTCGAAGCACCCCTCTTGAAAGGTCCAGCATTTCAGGGTGAATTTCTGAAAGAAGCACAGCACCTCGTCGATGTCACTGTGTAGTATTCTTCGCACTCGTCTCCATACACCTCTATGTCGCTGCCTAAACCCTAAACCCCTAAACCAGCCCTACGCCCTAAGCATCGTGGCATTTGGGAGTTTCCGAAAATAGGGGACCCCTATAGAATACCCTAAATAGTAGGATCTTTATTATAAGGTCCCCAAAATAAGGTACCCCTATTTTCGGAAACTCCCATTTGGAACGCAATCTCTGTGAGCGAGCTGCAATGCTCTCCGTTCCTCTCGCAAGAGGGCACGGCGGGCCTCTTCTTCTAGGTTCCCCAGTAGACCCCTAACAATAAGGGTGCCCCTTTTCCCCTATTTGTTTTTGATATGAGAACCCAAAAAGAAAAAGGGCAAAAGGGTACTACTGGGGAACCTCGTCTTTGAATGACTTCGCATCTTCCGGGACAGTCTTTAGGGTTCCGAAGGGCTTAGGGCTTAGGCTTGGTGGTAGGGTTTAGGGGCTTAGGGGTTAGGGGTTTAGGGGTTTAGGGTTTAGGGTTTAGGGTTTCAAGTATATTTATGGCGCAAACTTTGCATTCAAGATAAGTCGTTGCCGGTAGTCTCCCCGACGACGGCGTTCAACTCGGGCATCCCTAAGACCGCTGACATACGGTTGAGGGCTTCGGATCAGTTTTTTGAAGACCACACTTCTGCATGCATACCTCAAGCTGATTGGGACTATCCAGGGCTGTAGCTCGAAAGCATGCTAATGTACTGTAAGGAGTCCTAGACACTGAGACAAGCTTAAACATAGCTGCCTGAGTGATTACAAATAGAATTCCTTTAATCATATTCAAACACTCACCAACCCTTTTCCCATTGCTAATGCCCCTGCATACTTACGGACTAGTGGGCATTTACAAAGTGTAATGCAGGTTAAAGCCACAAAAATGCAACACACCCCAAAGCCAAAACCCGAGCCTCATCAGTAAGGCCCCTTTACGAAAATCATTGTAGTACTCTTCTTACAGAACGCACATCCCTCTAGATCCCTCGAAGGAGCCCTTTCAGCATGTGTGCCTTGTGCCCTCTCGGAGAAGCCAGAATCCGCGGGTAGCAGTCTGCCAGTCCAAAGGTGATCCGCTCGGCCACGGTGGCTGGAGGCTAATATAGGGGGTCTGATGCTCGATCATAGCTACTAAATAGGGTTTACTACACGCATGCAAACCCTAAAGCCTAATGATTTAGTTCAGGGGTGGCTTTGTGCTGCAGTACGCCTTCGATTTTTTGACATCTGCCTGCGGGGATTTGGGGTACGATCCAATCAATAGGGCCTTTTCAGTCTTTTCGGTTCTTTCTTTTCTGCAGCTCTCATGTAGATCTGGGGTTCAGGTTTCGGAGTTCAACACTAACAGAACGGTGAAGTTGCATGAAGCACATCTTGAACACGACCAGCGGCAGGCGTGCCTTGTGCACGGCCACTAACCAACTCAAGTTGTGACTCTTGGAGCGAACCAGGAAGACTGAAACCCCAGACAAACTTCTACAGATACAATGCAAAACTGGGCTCTTAAGTAACCAGGGAGAAAAAAGTATAAACTTCTATTTCATAAGGGTTCCTTTAAGAAAAAAAGTATTAAAGTATGGTACTCCAAAGCCCAGAAAATAAAAAGCTTCAAAAGGTACGGCATCACCGTAGCAGTATGCTCTGCAAAACTGCCGTTGCCCATGCCTTGACGGTGCCCCCGGCTTCAAATGCCCTGCATTCTGCGCTTTTGAGACATACACTGTTTTGGATTTCAGGTTTAGAAGTGAAGCGAATTACTGTCATGGCCTTTGGAATTTAGGTTGTCGGCTTAGGGGAACTCAACACTCATACTTGCGTGTCGTGTAGCGACAGCACATCTTAAGACACCGTCGCTTGCAGAATGGACTCTTTTCAGGTGTTGGAGGAGCCCACGACTCGCTCATGACTGGGGTTTAGGGTTTTCAACATTAAATTCGAAGACAGACACCCAGAAAGTTAAGACACCAAAGGTGAGCACATCTGGTCACCTGTGTTTCTCCGCCTCTGCGATTTCTGCAGCATGCGCACACCACCAACTTGTGAAACGGTTGATGGACAAAATCCTGCATGACCCATAAGAAGGAATATACCATAATTCCCATAGTTTAGGGTCCTTAAGGTCATGCAGGATTTTGTCCATCAGCCGAATTACATATTTGGACTTCTTGTTTCGATGCCTTGCAGAGTGAAGCGTCTTAGGTTCAGAGGGTTGGGCTCTTCATTTGGGAGTTCCCGAAAATAGGGGAGCCTAATATAGTACCTGAAATAGAAGGATCCTTATTATAAGGACCCCAAAATAAGGTACCCCTAATTTTCGGAAACTCCCATTTAGGAAAACTGACTCTCAACCCTGCACACAATAACCCTAGAGTTCCTCAAGATTCCAACCTCTCCTATCCAACGCTGCCGTTGCATGGTTGCGTTTTCTCGTTTCGGTTGTGCTCTCTTTTGTTGGTTCAAGGTTGAGGGTTTAGACTGCAGAAGCAGGTGGGCGTTGTTCCAGATCCGGAAAGTTTCAAGGCTACCCAGACTGAGAACAACACCCGCGAGTGCTCAAGGCAAGCAGGGATTAAACGCGAGTCCTTCTTGGGTTTTCGCCCAGATCCAAGGAAAAGCTCGCACAAACTTTGAAACTGCCCTCTTCGAACATGCGGACGGACCCCTGTGACTGCAGGACTTTCAGAGAAGTACACATGGTATTGCCTGGTATTTCAACTCCGCCTAATATAGGGGGACCCATTACACTATAACTACAATAAGGAACCCCCAGAATAGTATAGGTAATTATTTAGGCATCTATAGTATAGGTATGACTTCATTGGTCGAAAATTAGAATAGTGTTTGGGGGCAATTATACCATAATTAAAATAAGGAACCCCCAAAATAGTATGGTAATTATTACGGCCCCTATATTACATGTCAGGGTTAAAGGAAGGCATAGCACGTCTTGACCAACAGACATTGAAAACCTATCTTAGCGCCAAAAAGAACCAATATGTACCAGTCGGAAACATCCACTTTTAAATGTTTGACCGGTAAGACAGCAACCGTTGTGGAAGATGCGATCAATATCATGTGCAAACGAATGAAGGTCCGGACAAGAATGCAACAATTTAGTTATTCAAACACAGGTTGGTCCAAACAAGTCTCGCCACACAGATGCACGCAAGTATGCCGATAACGTTCAAGATGTCCTCCTTCTTGAGTTCATGGTGGTTGGGTTCTTCGGCTTCAATTTAAAGACACGCTTCACGAAGTGGGCCTAGTCTGGATTACGTTTGTCATTTCTGAGTTTTGTAGCAGCCCTCCGCTGACGTTCATGCAAACACACCTAAGCCCTGGACTACATTTAGATATTCCAAACCCAGAGCATCCAAAACCCATCACTTAAGCGACCTATAGAGGGATCCTGCATGTGCTTTAGCGGTGCACCCCCCATGAGCCACCAAGAGCTCGCATGAAGCCTAAACCCCAAACCCCATAAAACCCTATAAGCCCCCATGAACGAAACCCTAAACAACATAAAACCCTATAAGCCCCAATGATTCCTACAGAAAAAGCTACTAATCACAGGCTGCTGGAGTCTCTTTGAGCTATCTCATGGGCCTGAGGGAGGCGCTTCATGGAGATATTCTGAATCAGCCCTTAAAAGGAACCCTTTTTTTATAGAACCCTATTGTACCCACTTAAAGGGAACTATACAGATCCATAAAGGAGCCCAGGTGCCTCAGTAAGCCCCGTACCCCTTGTCCTAAAATTCAGTATTAATACGGAGACCCCAAACTAAACAGGGCGAAAGGGCACTACTCAGGAACCTACTCATCGATACTGCCTACGGCCAGGGCTTAGGGTTCAGGGTTTCGTTGCTGAAGGCTTGGGTGTGTGGGTCTAGGGCTAGGGTTTCGGTTTTGGATCTTTGGGTCGTCGTAGGGTCGTCGGTCTCAAGGAGGGCCCGGGGTTGAGGAACATGAACTCCTCTTTGAGGCTTACGGCTTAGAGATAGAGCCTGCAGAGTTTGAGGGCTTTGGATCTTTGGAATATATCAACTTTCGTTGCAAGTTCTGCAGCCACATCGCCTGTGATGTTCGATGGAGTGCACCCAGCTCGCAACAAAGAGCTCAAATTGCCAGGACCCCGCCTATACGGTATACCATTGGCCCTGAACCTTGAAGGTACAGGGGCTTGGCGGGGGTCCAGGACTGTAAAAGTTCAGCGCGTGATTCGTTCAAACGTGCGCCCATCTCGCATGCTCCGTCGAGTATCAAATCCCTCCCCCCGCTCTTTTAGGGGTTACCTAAAGCAACGCGGCGGTCGCTGGACTAAGAAAGAACGGCGCTCAGCAAAGTAACTGAAGTGATGACGAATTACTTGCAACTGCAGTTTAGGCACTTATCACACGCGCTTGTGGATCGCAGCATAGGGTGTTTAGTAAGAAGCTCGAAACGTGCTGTTCTGTATGCACGACCTGGTTTATATAACTGTTGCCATTACTCGGCTCCCCAGTAATCTAAGGCTGCCCTTTTCCTCTTGTTAACAAGAGATCTTAGATCCACACGAAAGAGGGTATGGTATGAAAGTATTACTGGGCAAGCTAGATAACTTTACGATGGTCACGACTCCTTGTAGTAAGAGTCGGCGAATGGAATCTAGCTCAGAACTATAATATGACCTAACATACGAATGCCAGTTACAATAAACTGTACTATTCCAAACCCTAGCACCTAAACTCTAAACCTAGGGTTTAGGGTATAGTAGGGTCCTAAACATCCTAAACCAAGGTTAAGACTGTCTTCTTCCTGGTGGAACCCTAAAAGGGTCCATGTACCCAAATAGTACATACTTTAAATTGGGCCCAATCGTACATACATAGACAGTAGTTCAAAGCCAAAGTATATACTATTTGCGTACATGGACCTTTAGAGGAACATCTTATGCGGCCGCTCCAAAGTACGCGTATGTATACATATAAACCTTACATAAACAAATCTCTAGGACTCTAGTAATGTAGATCCCTAATGGCAAACCCCTGTCCCTGACAGAGATTTGTAAGGGCCTTTGAAGAAAGGGTGCTTATTCATGAGGGGTCTGATTACAGCATCAAGGACCCCTTAAGACGGGACTCCTAGAGATTTGAAACTCCCACTCGAGCTCGGCAATGGACCCAATCCAATAAAAGACCATCGACTCGATGTGAGACAACTGTAAGTAAACCCCATGCCAAGCCCCCACCACCCAGCTAGCCCACTCGCGTCCCACCCGCCCCCGCCTTAAGCCACAGGTGGTATAAAGCCTTGGAGGCTTAATGCAGGTACATACGGTTGATGGACAAAATCTTGCATGACCATAAGGACCCTAAACTATGGGAATTTTGGTATATTCCTTATTATGGGTCATGCAGGATTTTGTCCATCAGCCGTATTATGTATTAAGTTCGGACATTAGAAGTTGGGCTGAGAGCTCGGGGGATGGCTTCGGAGCATGTTCGACGACTATGCGTGGCAACGCCTGCAAGCAGGGTCAAGAATGTGCCGCCACCGCGAATTCCACCGACAACTCCAAGTAGCGGTAGCAGTGCTACGGATAGTAGAAGTCCTGCAATCTATAAAACCCGAAACCTCGAAGCCTGAACTTAAAACACCCAAAGCCCCAAACCACAAACACCCTAGCTAGCCGCTAGCCCCCAGGTCATGAGGCACAGGGCCCGGAGCCAAGAACCGAGCTTCATGTGTTGGTGTCTGAAGTAGCTTCTTTTTGTGGTTCGGGGTTTTCGAATATGAACCAGAAACTGTTAGCCTGCTTAAGAGGCATTCATGGCTTCAAGCTTTGGGATTTTCATATTAGACCCCAAGTGCCGTCAATCACAACTACTCTAAAAGCTCCAGTGCTTTCATGTGCGGATTGGGTTAACCCTCACAGAAACCTTCCAGTACCCCCTACCGAGACACCCTTGGAATCTCGAAGATAGCTGCTTGGTATTGAACCCCCACAGAACCGAATATATCTGTGCACAGTGCTTATTGGACTGTGGCCTGCTATAGAACCCTTGCAGAACCGCGTAAAACCCTGAAACAAATGCTCGGAGATTCTGGTCGTCGTGCAGCTCAGCTTGCAGGTGCCCGGAGTTAGTCTTTGTGTTGCCTAGGATATTAGTATTTGCTAATCAATGAAGGACGAATCCTTTTGTGTGTCGGGCTCAGGGTTTAACCGTGCATTACTATACGCCTTAAGCTCTGCAAAGAACGAAACATAGTATGTGCAGCCTGCACTTAACAATCTGCACCATGGAGGCCAGGAACGCTGCCGGTATCTGTGAGGAACTTTTAATTATTAACCCTACATTGATCGGCGACTGCAAACACGTTGTAGGGTAAAGAGCTCCTTTTTACCATGTAGCCGCCTTCCAGCTAACTCAGGGGTGATATTGGCCAAATTAACACCTGCAAGTGTCATGGGTGTTATCATCATGTCGTCACCACATCCTCATCATGATGATCATCATCTTGATTGCCATCGTTAACCATCATCACCCATCATCTGCATCCTGACTCATCCTCAGATTAAGTATCCGCATCAGCATCGAGATCAGCATTATCATCATCATGGTCATCATGACCATCATGGTCATCTTTAGCATCATCAGCGGCATCGTAGTACTATGAAGCTGAAATTGAGCCCCTACAACGGCCCTACAACCCTAAACCATAAACCTACGGTGCTTCAGTGACTGATTGTCTGATAATCTTGGGCCTAGAATTGCCTGCTCAACTGTGCACCCTTCTTGAGGCTCATCCTGTGGATCCGAAAGCCCCCTGTTTCAAGTTAGGCCCCCAGAATTGCACGGTTTAGGGTTTAAGGTATAATTTCATAACCCACTATTCTGTAGCGTTTGAGTTTGGGGCCCTGCATGAAGAAGCTGTGACCCAAAGCAGTAAACGGTGATCTCCTCTTCTCCCGGCACCGGAAAAATCAAGCAGAGTGACAAGCAGTGGTATAGATCTGTGCATACAAGGCGCCGAGCGACTGGCAATGTTGCCATTATCTGGGTGTTTCAGTACAGAGCATGGTTTTGAGGACCGCATGTGCAAAGCTGCGAGCATGGGTCCTAAACCCTAAACCCTAAACCGTTTCATGCAGAGTTCTGGCACGAAGGATGAAGCTGGGATGGATTGGATTTTCAGTTCGAAGGGCTAGTTTTTCAAACGGACATGTTCTGAAACTTACGGTTTAGGGGTTTAGGGGTTTAGGGTTCCCTAAACCCTAAACCCTAAACCCTACGGTTTAGGGTTTAGGGTCCACATTTCTTTGCCTTGTCATATACAGTGAACGTCGTGTATAAGAACCCACTGTTTAAGAACCTGAGCCCCTACCTTCGGCTGGGTTCACAAAATTCAAGCTGCTTCAAAAATTAAGAACCTTAGAGTACCCTAGCTTCCGGGGTCAGGTTCTGGTTTTATGTTGGGTGGAAGTGGTTTCGTTGTGGCTTGGCCTGCTATGAAAACACCGGAAATAAGAACCGTGGGGGGATTGATTCTCATTTTGGCGGTTCCTGGCCAATGCATGTATGAGGATGAGCAGCTTTCTTTGGACAATGCCTGTATAGCTCAATGGTATCGTGCCCGTCTCACAATCAGACATGCATTGGTTCAATTGGGGCAAAAACGAATCAGTGTCAGACGCTAACTCCAAAATGGATCAGTACCAGCGTGCGCGCGGCCGGGCAGGGCGGAGGTGGGGGAGGCACAGGTACACGCTGCGCATAGATAAGAACATGGATAAGAACCTCGGCCCACCCTAACTTTTCAGCTGGAAAATTCAGAGGTACTGGTACCTGAGAACCTTAGGGTAGGCTACTCTCGCGGAATGGGGTTCTTATACAGGGATTTCACTGTACCCTAAACCGAAAATCCCTAAACCCTGCCCTAAACCCTAAACCCTAAACCGTTGCCAGACCCTCGACGATCTTCATACCACGAACTCGTGCACAGGAGCCTCGACGAGGTCTAAGCACAAATGGCCCAAGCAACTCTCATGCGTTCGCATGTAGTACAATACTGTGACACTCAGCACTACATTGCTAAAGCCTTAACCTGCAGGTCAAAACCCAAACCCTGAAACCTTAAACCCAAAGCTGCACCCTAAAATCTGTAATAAAAAGTGTAAGTTCATGTGACTGGTGCGCCTCATGTCTTCAGGTTTAGGGTTCAGTTCGGCTTGAGGCATTAGGGGTTTCGGATTTAGGGGGTTCACGAAGGCTAGGGCATGGGGCTTAGGGAAAAACTATCTCGGTCTGCCTCCTGTCCTTCTGGCAACATACTCCTGGCAGAGCGGTAGACAGACACGATGTTGGTTCTCTGTAGCCGACCCCCCTCTGCCTCTCTCTCTCTCTCTCTGTCTCTCTCTCTCTCTCTCTGTCTCTCTCTCTCTCTCTCTCTCTCGCTCTCTCTCTCTCTCTCTCACTCTCACTCTCACTCTCACTCTCACTCTCACTCTCACTCTCACTCTCACTCTCACTCTCACTCTCACTCCCACTCCC
>BGNK01002170.1:645-18122 GCA_003297005.1 Symbiodinium sp. clade A Y106 | reverse complement strand
CCCACTCCCACTCCCACTCCCACTCCCACTCCCACTCCCACTCCCACTCCCACTCCCACTTGCACTCGCACTCGCACTCGCACTCGCACTCGCACTCGCACTCGCACTCTCACTCTCACTCTCACTCTCACTCTCACTCTCACTCTCACTCTCTCTCTCTCTACACACACACATTTATGTATAAACGTCTTGTGTGTATATGTATGTGTGTATGCATGTATGTATGCATGTCCGTATGCATGCATATAGGCATGCATGTACGTGCGTGTAGATGCATATGCATATGTCTATGCAGCCTATGCATATGCTGAAAGAGACATGATATTCAAACAAGCACAGACCTATGTACATACATACATTCATGCATACATACATACATTCATACACGCATACATACATGCATTTAACCACAAATACAGACATGCGCACATACTGAATTTTTGCTTGCACGTATGTATGCATGTATGTAAGCAAGATACATATACATATACAAGTATACAGTACATACATACATCATTTACATATGTTTGTACATATCGATAGGTATCATGTCTGTCTGTCTGTCTGTACACATGTATTTACGTATGTATGTCTGTGTTTTGTATCTACTAGACATCGCCAAAGCGTATAGCAAGAGCTGAGGCTGCCCATCAGGCGAATTCCAATCAGGAAGCCCCTAGACCCTCCGGGCCTGCGGGCAGCAGGTGGGTTCACACCTGCCCTGACCTGGCCTTCTCCCGCTCTTGATGTGGTGAGGAACGGAGCAGTTTTTGACACACTTCCAGCTTACGCGTGCATATGTCTGTATGTATGTATGTATGCATGCATGCATGCATGCATGCATGCATGCAATGCAATATGTGTATATATATATATATATGCATGTGTATATACATATATATATATATGTGTGTGTGTGCATGTATACATTCTATGTTATGAGTATGTATGTGTGTATATATATATATATACATATGCAGATACATACACCACATATATATACACACATATGTGCACATATTGTTACACATACATACATATATATATATGTATACACACATACAACATATATATATATATATATATGTATACGAGCCTGCCAGCACGTGTGTTTATGCGTACATCCAAAAATACATACATTCATACATACATGCATGCATGCATAGTCCAGTAAGTGTTTAATTATTTGTTTAACTTGCTGTAACTGACTATGTATCTGTTTATCTGTTAACAGCTTCAAGTAGGGCTTGGGGCTCGGGTACATGAAGATGCTGGGCACATGGCTAAACTAGAGGTGCCAGTTCGGCAATTTTTCATGGCTCCACTCCCTCACTCCGTGCTAAGAGCTAGCACGCAAACGCGAGATCACAGACCCAATAATGAAAGCTTCGAAATTAGCGCGTATATTACTGTGTCACCAGTCGCTTCCAAGATACCATTGACCTCACACGGGACTGGACGGCGTGAAGAACACCTGAAAGCAGGGGAGAGCTAAATTCCTGTGAGCACGGTGCAAATGCACAGGTACCCGTTCGCTGTAGGCACAGCCGTCGCGACCGATGCAAGCAAACAC
Organism: Symbiodinium sp. clade A Y106; assembly: GCA_003297005.1. Classification (NCBI taxonomy): domain Eukaryota; class Dinophyceae; order Suessiales; family Symbiodiniaceae; genus Symbiodinium; species Symbiodinium sp. clade A. The sequence goes on along the minus strand of BGNK01002170.1, from coordinate 16,549 downwards.
TGCAACGCGGAGCAACCAGCAGAAGGAACGAGAAAATGCAGCTGTCTCCACAAGCACAAATTCCACACTCGGAAACATGCCAACTATTGCCAACTGCAAGGAACACACTCAGTGGTAAAATCAAAACCTATATGTAACGAAGCAGCAATGAAACACCATGGACAAAGACGCAGAAGAAAAAAACAAACACAAACACCGGCAACTTCGACGACGAGGACAACGACAGCGGTGGCGAACGACCACGATCAGGACTGTGACGACAGCTACAGCCAGCAACAAACACCCCCACCACCACTACACCACTGCACCAATTCATCACCGCAGCACGACCGCCACAAACAACAACCGCAAGAACAACAACCACCACCGCCACCGCCGCCTACAACCACAAACACAACAAATGGAACTCAAGACACTGTTGTTCAACTCAGAGGTGGGCAGAAGCAGGACTCAACGTCCTTCTAAGGAGTGCCTTGCATGGGTTCTATAAGAAGGGGTCGCAGAGTTTAGGGCGTAAGAACTCTATTCGGGCCTGGATATTTGGAAGGAGACAATTCTATTTTTAGAAAGTGGAGCACATTGCACCTGTGTAGGGGCTATAAGGAGATAGAATTCCTAGTTATTCAACGCCAGGTACTACAAGAAGTAGCTTAGAAAAGAGCACCCTAGCGCCTCTTACTTGACTGGCAACCCTACTTGCAAGGGGTTTACGGTTCAGGGTCAGTTGAAAGGAACCTGCCCGACATCCCTAAGAACTCGAGGTTCCCTTAGGGTTTCTTAGGGTTTGGGTTTCCTAGGGTTTAGGGTTTAGGGTTTATAGAGTTTAGGGTATAGGGTTCAGGCTTTGATCAGGGAATATCAGGGAATCAAAAACCCGACTGTTTTAGGAGATATCCCCGATAATTGTTGGGGCTCATAACATACTATGGTGCAGGGTCTCCAAGGAATCCTTCTCATGCCCGTAAAGAGCCCTTAACGAACACCGCTGAAAAGAACCCTCATAGTACCCTTCAAAAAGGAACCCTCGACGCCAAAGCCTGAACCCCGTAAAGCATAACCAAAATCCTACACCCCCTTAGAGCAGCAAGGTTCGTCAGTAACCCCTTAATAATGCAACAATGAGGCTACCCTTTTGCCTAATATTCAATTTTAATACGGAGACCCAAACTAAAAAGGGCAAGAAGGAACCCTTCAGTGGCATGCGCCTTGGCTGTTCATAGCCTGCAGCCGGGCAAGGCACTCGGTGGCCGACGGGCGCGCTGCAGCACGAGCGTTCCAGGCATCCTCTCCGAAGAATCGCCGAAGAATCAAGAATCTACAGTTTAGGGTTTAAGGTTCAGGATCAACAAATAGCCAGAACAATTTGATAAGATGTTGGAGCTCGTTATCGCATATTCATACAGGAATTGTGCAGGAAGGGGAATCCTAATTTTCCAGACTGGCTTAGGGCTTTTATTTATAGGGCATCTCGAGCGCTGAAGTGAATGCGCCCTGTAGAAAAGGCTTGAGAAGAGGGATTAATGTAGGGCATTGACTAATTGGAATAGGGTTTTAAGCTCCTCTATACTGGGCTTTTAAGTAACCAGGGAGAAAAAAGTATAAACTTTTATTTCATAATGGTTCCTTTAAGAAAAAAAGTATTAAAGTATGGTACTCCAAAGCCCAGTATAGAATAACAAATTATGAGGAGCCCCCAGGAGCAGAATATTATTGGTAAGTACTTTGGCTATTATATTCCCTAAGGCTCCATGTGCCCATATAGTATATACTTAGGACTTAGGCCTTAAAGTACCTATATAGGGACCCCTTTAAGGGTACATGGAGCCTTTGGGATTGGGGTTCGGGGATCGTTTTGCGGCTCTGGGCTTGCTCACTGCAGCATGCCGCAGTATGGAGTCGACGATTTTACAACGTGCACACTAGGATACGAAGTGGGGTTTAGGGTTAAGGGCAACCCGAACTCGCCAATCCAGGGGTCCCCACGTTGCGATAGCGCCATCACAAGACCATTTCTGAAACCCTAAACCCCTAAACCCCGCCCTAAACCCTAAACCCTAAACCCCTAAACCCTAAACCACTCAACACCTTAAGCCTGAACGCCTAAACCCCTTAACCCTAAACCCCTTATCCCTAAACCCTAAACCCCTTAAGCCTGAACCCCAAAACCCTAAAGATCGGTACCGGCCTCCAGGAACGGTTTCAAAAGCCTTGGTTTGGGCTTGTGGGGTTACAGCTGATTGCCGGGGGAGGGGGGGGGGTATATACATGTATGTATATATATATATATGTATGTATGTATATATATATATATATATTACATGTATTTATTGTTGTGTGTATATATATATATACTGTAGTCACGGTACTCCTTGTTTCAACTTAAGTGCGAAGGGGCCGCACCAGGAAACACCATAAACATTGAGACGGTAGGAATGGCCTTGCTGTACAAGGCCGGGTGCCTGCATCAGAGGTTCAACAAAAGAATTCCAGAAACGCCTTCCAGAAACATCTTCCTGCACGACTCATATAGGGGCCTACATAATTACCAAAACTACTTTGGAGGCTCCTCATTATGGTACGAGGTATTGCTCATGCCATATACGGTCATGAACCTAGCACTACCAGATGATATGCACTATCTAAAGGTGAAGCCGCAACTTCACCGTGCGAGCCTGGCATCGCAAAACGAAGCTGCACTCAACACCTTCCGGCAAAAACAAATCGATTCTCTTAGCCGACAGGATACAACTGAAACACAAAAACCCAAATCTCCGAACTACCACGGACTCAGGGCTTGAGCATTTAGAGCTCGAGGACATTGGGCTTAGGGTCAAAGGAAGCTTTGGGCGCTTCTTGGATTGGTTTGGGAAAGGCTTGAAAACCTTCGGGGGTTCATACAGGGGCCTGCATAATTGGAATAGGATTTTGGGGTGGAGGTATAGCAAATTTATGACAGGCAGCCCTAAGGTATGATACGGGCATTATGTAGGCCCTATATTCAAGGATATGCGGGCTTTGAACCTAGGTTCCTGAGTAGGCCCTTTATAATAAGGTACCCTCTTTCCGACTATTATTCGGCTTTAATAAGGGGACCCCAAAACAAAAAGGGCAAAAGGGCACCACTCAGGAACCTAGGAACGCGCCGAAGCCCTAAACCCAAAACCCTCAAATTGATGTCTTTTGCATAGGATGATCATGAGTATAATGACTAGTATGCTCAAAGGGACGACTAGTCGTAAGACTAAGTTAAACTCAATAGAAGTTGTTGCTTGGGGAATTGTTATTATCGTTTTGTGTCAGGTTTCCGAGTGAAAAACCTCCTAGTTAAACCCTAAGCCCTAAAGCCCAAACCCTATAGCCTTTAAACACTGTACACCCTACAAGCCCTATAAGCCCTGTAAACCCTAACCCCTACGTACCCTATTATAATCCCTTCCAACCCTAACCCCTAAACTCTACAGTAGAAGCCAGAAAGTTGGAACATAGTTGTCCCCATACCCTTAAGGTAAAGTATAAGGGATCCCAGCACGAATCCTCCTAAAGCCATGTTCCAACTTTCTGGGTTCTACTATAAGCGGACGAGTGGCCTCATCGTTGGACTGATGAAGGCGAAAGAGAGGTCGGGGCGCGGCTCGCGTCCGGCTAAGTAGGACTGGAGGATTCCTTAGTTGTGGTTTAGGGTTTAGGGATACGGAGTTTAGGGGTTTAGGGGGTTTAGGGGTTTAGGGTTTACGGGCTTAGGTTTGTAAGGGCTTATGGTTTAGGGTTTAGGGGTTTAGATTTAGGGGCTTAGGGTTTAGGGTTCCAGAGGCGTGTAAGGACTCTGGTGGAGCCATTTAGCTTGAATCTATACAACAACCGTAAGACTCGGTAACCAAAAAAAAGATGCACCCAAAACCCTCTAAGCTCACTGGTCTAAACCCTTCGCCCGAACTACTCTTAAGCATTGAGGTTTGGGGAAGTGCCTGTCAGTACCAGGGCCCGGCCCCAGAATCAATCAGCTAGACATACATATATATATATAACATTATATATATATAGATATATAGATATGGGAGTTTCCGAAAATTAGGGGTACCTTAGTTTGGGGTCCTTATGACAAGGATCCTACTATTTAGGGTACTATATTAGGGTACCCTATTTTCGAAAACTCCCATATATGGCTGATGCCAAGGAGACATTAGTCAGCCGACATGTGGGCTCATTACTGCCGGGTTGAAACATCAAAGGCTGTCCTACCCTAAGGTTCTATGTGCCTACAAAGTATATAGTGTGGACTTCATGCAAGAATGGGGCTCCCATTTTGTTACGTCGAAGTACATACTACATGGGTACCTGGACCCCGGGGACAGATGTTCACTACTGCTGCAACTGCGTTTCTGATACCAACTTGTCAGGTACCACTTACTAGTAATAACAATCTTAATAGTAGTAAGAATTAAAAATAATAACAGTAGTGCTAGCAGCAGCTGACTGCTATTCGTCTCTGGGTCCGGTGAGCCCGTGTGCTTTGGGTAGCCACGGTTTAAGGGTTTAGGGTTTGGGAGTTAGGGTTTAGGGGTTTGAGTTTAAGGTTTAGGGGTTAGGGTTTAGGGTTAAGGGCTTAGGAGTTAGGGCTTAAGATTTAGGGCTTATAGGGTTTTGGGGTAGCCAAGCTTCTCTCCGGCTTGTTGCCACAGAAGGAATGAAACGGCGTGTTGCCGGTGCAGAGCAGGTAGACAATCAAGCTGAAAGAGAAGATGTCCTCTTCGCTTGTGGTGGCGTGTGTGCTAGTAGTTCGAATGATATTCTTTGTACTAATACCCATACTAACACTAATGCAACAAGTATTACTTATTACTAATACTAGTTACTACCCCGGGGTAGACAGTGCAATCCGGCCTGCCGCCCAAAACCCGGCATAGCAAGAGTAATACTACTAGTAGAATCATTTCTATTAGAAGTAATGATATTGATAAGACTACTACTAATAATACTAAGACTAAGACTATGTAATACGCTCCGTTGGACCGTCCGGGATCCCAATCACCGCCTCCATGCGCGATTTTGGGCATTGACGCAAACTTGGGCAACCAGATCCAACAGCCCGAGGCAAGGGAATGTGTGGCCCTACCACGACCTGTTTCGGAGCGAAATCCGCTAAACTCGAAACCATAAACCCCAAAACGAGTAACACCATGAAGCATGCACCCGGCACCTAGGCGAGTTTGCGACTGTGCGCGCTGTCAAAGCTTAAGTTTGGCTTGAAATCAGCGGGCACCGGCAGTCTAAGACCCCCCGGTAGTGTGACCACACTCGTTCGGGAACATATAAATACATAAATAAAAATATATATATATATATACTATACCTATAAAGATAGGCAGATAGATAGATAAATAGACAGATTTCACTGTTTATTTTCTAGGGAACCCCGAAGAATTGCCACCATGAGAAAACACAGCAGCAACACCTAGGATAGGGATACGGTTTAGGGCTTAGGGTTTAGGGCTTCCTGCCTAAGTAGAAGCCTTGTAAAAAAGCGACAAGCAATACCGTTTGAGAGGTTTCCCTATCATTCATGTAGTATCAAACCCGCAAAACTGCTGTCTACTTATGAAGCCATTTAAACCCGATATAAGCACTATAACCCTAAACCCTGAACTGCCGGTCCACACGGTCAGTGTAAGGCTCATGTCGAACCACTTCCTCGGCTGTCAAGCTGTTCTGTGTTTCACACGGCGGCTCAGGGTTTATAGGGTTTAGGGTTTGTGGGTTTAGGGGATTAGGGGTTTAGGGTTTAGGGGTTGAGGGCTTGTGGGTTTAGGGTTGTTCACAGATTTGGAGAACCAATGCCATGCAAAACCAACGCAAAGCAATACTTCTCAAGTAAACGACACTCCCTAAACCCTAAAGCTCGAAACCGAAACCCTGCGTTCCTAAACCCTGAACGCCAGAGCCTACACATGGTGACCTTAGCAAGAAGCCGGCAACCACGGTGTACAGGACTTCTGTGACGTAGCATGATGAATACAAGAACGAGCCACCAAAGACAGGTGACCCTATTGACTTCAGCTCGCAGGTCAACGCAAGTGTCAAGGAGGGAATTTCGTGAACGAAACAAGTCTACAGCCTTAAACATCCACTAAGATTTGCCTAAGTTAAGAGGCCGAAACCCTGGGAACCAAAGGCGCTGAAGCCAAAATCCACAACACATAACTGATATACATCTATATATGTTTGGCTGACTTCTGAACCCCTCTAAAAAGTTAAACTTTTAGCCTCCTTATTATAGTTCATATAGAAACCCAAAAAGTTAAAGTCCTAAGATCCAACCAGAAGAACGCCAAGTATGTATATATATATACAGAGATGTATGCGTATCTATATATATACGGATACATCGTATGTGCATCTATATATATATATATACATACATACATACATACATACATACATACATACATACAAGCTTTTACAGATATGTTTTGCGCAACTTTTCAACTCTCTATCCGGACCTGCACATCCCAAAATGCAGCCAACTGGCCGGGGCCATGTAGCGCCAGGTTCCAATGCCACCCGTCATCACGGGGGCCGGGCAAGGGTCTGTCCCTCCTGGGCGACATGCTTGGGATTCTGGGCTTTTAAGTAACCAGGGAGAAAAAAGTATAAACTTTTATTTCATAAGGGTTCCTTTAACAAAAAAAAGTATTATATGGTACTCCAAAGCCCAGGATTGAGCTGTCAACAGTGTAGCTGAACAGCACGAGCCCACCCCAGCACCACGGTGTCCTAACTTTGACACTCTGCCATGCAGTGCGGAAGTTACAGAAGATACGGGACCCTGATACAAGGGCCTTAAGAAGCACAATAGGGTTTGGAGCCTTTTTTGATTAGCTATAATCAAAACCCCTGAGAAATAGTATTACAATACACAGGCTTCTTTGTAGCGGGATCTGCCACAGGAGAAAAGCCGATCAGGAAGCCACGGAGAACTTGCAAGTGCGATTATTAGTAGTACAGCAAGCAGCTGATGTACGCTGAAAACCTAACCCTACCTTCAAAAACCATAAATAGCCTACTTTTTGGTACCTCCCCCTATAAATTCTACATAAGGGTTTGTGATAAGATCCTACAGGTAGGTTCTGTTAGTTGGAGGAAACTTAGCCCCTAACCCTAGACCGTGAATTTTTTTATCCTAGGAGCCCTGAGATGGTAGAGTTCAAAACACAAGCAAAGCTTATAATGTAGCAACCTGATTAAGAAACCTTGGGCCTTTATTAGGGTTCCTTCTATGAACCCTACTATTTTGGGGGTTATAGGCCCAGTTTTCTTAATCAGGTTCCTGCATTAAAGACCTTAAGCTCTGAACCCTTAACGAATTAAACCCTACTGTACTGAACCTGTAAGAGGGAGCCTCTCAAAGAGCCCCTTGCAGCACGAAAAGCCTGAACCCACCCCCCAAAATCGCCAATATCTCTATTTCCGAAGCAATGAGCCCTAATCCTAAAACAATGAACCCTAACCCAAGAATCTATAAACCATAAAAGCGTATCCCTACAAAAGATCACGGTCGGCAAGACTCCGCTTGCGGCGGTGGAGACCATGACCTGGCGACTGCAAACGGTTTAGGTTTTAGGGTTGTGGGGCTTAGGGGTGAGGGTCTAAGGTTTAGGGTTTAGGCGTTTAGGGCTTTTAGGGGTTAAGGGGCGTTTCCTCTAGGTTCAGTAGCCCTTAATAAAAGTGCCCCTCCCTACTATTCGGTTTAAATAAGGGAATCCCAAACAGGAACGGTGCAAAAGGGTACTGCTGGGAGACCTTGTCCTTCGCAGAAACGGTGCGGGGCAGTTCCGAATTTCACGGTTCATCGGGGTTTGGAAAGTTGAAGGACATAGATTGGGTACTGCCCCACATACAGCAACAGTCTATAATAGGGCTACTACTATTAAGGTCCTGATATATGTATACTATGAATATTGTCCAACTGTTACGGAGTGGGGGCAGTACCCAAGACGTAGAGATTGAAGGGCCTAGGGGCTTAGGGCTTTAGCGGTTTAAGGTATACGGTGCAGTGTAGCTCCAAGCTTAAGGTGATCTTCTCAGGGTTTACTACTTGCAGCGCTCAGCAACAGTGATCTCAAGGGTCTGGGAGCCACAGGTAGGGTTTAGGGCTTAGACTTCGGGGTGCTGCTTTTTCGATTTATGTTGACAGAAGGAGCAGCTACCCTGGAGTTGCCGGAAGGCCCTGCGACTGAGAACCCTGAACCTTGTTCCTCAAAACAAACCAAGTCTGCAAATTTAGGGTTTAGGGTTTAGGGAACCCTAAACCCTAAACCCTAACCCGTTCCCGCATGACTTGACAAAGTCCCGAGAAAGCTTGGAGTTCTCAGGGTTCTTTCCCAGAGGGTCCCACATACACTACCATTATGGAATTAGGTCCCCAAAACCAAAACAGGGATGGTTTTTTTGGGGCCTAATTCCATAAATAGTGTATATGGACCCTCTGGGTTTGTTGATTGAAGTTTGGCGGCAGGGTTCAGGCTTTAGGTTTAGGCATAGGGCTACGGGTTTGGGTTTAGGGAAACTGAAAACCCCTTCCGCCGACCAGGAGAGTCCAAGGGGAGTTTTCAGAACAGTGGCCTGATTCCCAGAGTAGCAAGATCCATGTTGCAAGGGCGTCTACTAACAAGGTACCCCTTTTCTTCAGAACCGGCCCATCTTCCGCCCTTTGCAAAGACCTCTGGGGACCGTATAAGACCCCACGAAACTATTCTAAAGCCAGGATCACTTATTTTCAGAAACTCCCCAACTCCAAACAGCACCGACCTTGCTGATGCCGAAATCCGTGATCTTGACCTCCGGTTCTAGTGTCTGTGCTCAACGGGCTTTTGGGCTGTCGCCCTAAGAGCCCAAGTACCTATACGGTGTGTTACTGGGTTATGCGTGCTACAAGACCTTTGTTAGGGTTTTGGGTACTATAGGGCTTATACAGTTGTTGTATAATTAGGGTTGCGGGTACTGTAGGGTTCATATACGGTCAAAAAGAGCAGTCACCCAGAGTGTAAGTGGTCTCCCAGGGTAGGATTCATGAATTTTGAGTGGGGGCCTAGGGTGTGGTCTCATGGGGGGTTCGATTTAGGGTTGCCACTCGCCAGCACCTCCGGGGAGTTGTCGGACCGCTCCATCGACGGGTTGGGCCGAAACCCTATAAAGCCTAGACCCTATAGTGCACTTGATGGTTCAGGGATCATGGCCCATTCATCTGAAAAAAACGCCAAAAGCTTTTACACCAAAAAGCTTTTCGGTGGCTTCCGGCTTCGAGTTGCCAAGCCACGAAGAAAAGCCTGTAAAAATCCGATCAAATTTAAACTTTAAACTCAAAGCACCCGCTCTTAAACCACATAAAACCCAGTAAGTCCATTACTGAAAACCCTATTTAAACCTAAACCCTGAAGTCTAAAGCACCAAAGCCCTGTTTAAAAGCTTCAACCACTTGGTACTACTACTACTACTACGACGACGACACTACTGCTACTACTACTACGACGACGACACTACTACTACTACCACCACTACCACTACTACTACTACTACTACTGCTACTACTGCTACTACTCCTACCCCTACCCCTACCCCTACCCCTACCCCCACCCCTACTCCCACTCCCACCCCTACTGCGACTGCTAGAAGCTCGGGCCTGGAGATCCTTGGTCAGCAGAAGGTTCAAAGGCTTCAAATCCCGGTGGATGATGGGCCTCGGGGGGACGTACTGCTGATGGACAAAATCCTGCATGACCTTAAGGACCCTAAACTATGGGAATTATGGCATATTCCTTATAATGGGTAATGCAGGATTTTGTCCATCAACAGTAGGGTTCAGGGCCTCTGGGGCTTGAGCTTCAGGGTTTAGGTTGCTTGCTTGGTTTAGGGTTTAGGGTTTAGTGGCTTAGGGGTTTATAAGGTTTAAGGTTCAGGGCTTGGGACCTTCTGTGGGTTTTGGGTTTTTAGGGTCTACGGCATTTTTTGACGGGGTTTAGGTTTCCATGATCAGGTTTGGGGTGTCAAACAGGTGCCGGAACAAATGGACTGTGTTCTGTTGGATTCATATAAACGAGTTGTACAGTTTTGAATCGGGTCTGATGGATTTGCTACAAGCAAGGTAATACTGCAAATGAAAATAAGTAGAATTCGTAGAATAGGGCGTTGTGTGACATTTGTAGGACTCCATACAGTTACACGTAGAGGCCTAAAACCTGTTATAGCCCCCGAGGTAAATATAGTGTACTTCACTTCGTCTCCAGTGTTGAAGGCCCCGATACAGAAGCCTCTACACCGCTATGACAGATTAGATTATAGAGCGAAGCTCTGGACCCTAAACTCCTCTACCCTAGACCCCTAAACCCTAAACCCCCTCTAAACCTAAGCCCCTAAACCCTAAACCCTGAACCCAGGCGTGAACCGTAAACCCTATAAACCCTACCCATAGGCCCCATACTGGTTCCTATTTGGGGTTCAGGGCGGGCCATGGTAGGGTTCTCAAAGGTTTAGGACCTTCTGGGGGTTTGGGGGATTCCTTTAAGGGGCCTTTTTAAAGAGGTCTATAGGGGATCTATAGTAGGGGCCTTAAAGTTCACGTGCAGCAGAGGTGGGCTCAGGAACTGAATTGTTCAGGAATTGAGAGATGTTTAGGTCTAGGGCTACTAGTAGAAAAACAGGGGCGGAAATGGGGGGGTTTAGGGTTTAGGGTTTAGGGCTAGAAAGGCACGGGCGGAAAGATGAGGACAGGTCGAAGTCGGTTTCACGTTGTTTTTTTGTTGGTCTCGGGCGCTGCCGGCGCAGGGTTTAGGTTTCCGACCTTGCGAAATTGGATACGAGTTCTGGCTACTGCGAACGATCATGGCTTGGAATCTTCGGGGGAGAAACGCATTGCCAGCTGTCATGTTCTCCTCTTCTGTCAGTCACAACCTTGTCTGGCAAACACCTGCTTACCCGTTGCGTTTCGTCGAAATCTGTGCAAGAAGAGAGAGAGAGAGAGAGAGCGAGAGCGAGAGCGAGAGCGAGAGCGAGAGAGAGTGAGAGAGAGGGAGAGGGAGAGGGAGAGGGAGAGGGAGAGAGGGAGAGAGAGAGAGAGAGCGATATAAATAAATAAATAAATAAATATATATATATATATATAGGTATACAATTATATATATATATATATATATATATATATATTTATACATATACATATGTATAGCGGATGCTCTTCAGAGCCTTTCCCGCCAGAGCCGGCCTACAGCTGCTTCAGCAATGATTAGAGCCTTTCGGAATTTGTGGCTACTCTGAACCCTAAAGACCAAACAACGAAACCCTAAACCCTAAAACCTAAACCCTGGTTTTAAAGACCAAAACCCTAAACCCAACACCGTTTACGGTACGGGATTTGGGTGATTGAGCTCAGGAGCTGGTCCAGGCCATGGAGGTAGGCCAGCGCCTCGGCTACAATAGGGTTTAGGGTTTAGGGCTTAGGGCCTGAATCAGGTTTCCACGGAACTGCCTAAGACCCGAACCGTAGCGTAAAGCAGATACCGAGTCTTCACAACTTCTGAAAACCGAGAACCTGAATTTTCCCAGCTGAACTTGAATCCTATGGACTTCGAGGCTGAGTCCATAGACCTGGGCTAGTCGGCTAGTCTTGTTTAAAGGATCAAACGAAATATCGTCATTCCTGGGTCCATTTCAGGTAAAACATGAAAATGTAAAAGCATACGCAATATCCTCGCATCCCCAAGACCTTCTGTCGCCAACACCTTGACTATGAAACAATTTTTTGGAAAAGAACATACGCATTGGAACATCTTCGGGGCCCGACAATTTGAAGTTTCTCGAAGCATGCGACGCTTGCTTACTACGTGGGCCTTCATGACAGTGTTTAGAATATTTTTGAAAGCGACATTACAGTATACCTATACAAAGAATCCTGGGGCATAGTATGGCAATCGGCAGTTCTTTATCCAGTGTTCTATACGTGGGCGGTTGTCAAAATTCTGGTCCCTTTTTGGTTCCTTAATATGATATGGCACCTAATATTTTGGGTACCCAACAAGGGGCCATAATTTTGACAACTACCCAGTCTGAGGTTAAGATGGATGCACTGGTTGAAGTTTCAGATAGGCACCTGAAGGAATTAGAATAGAGTTCTCGGGCATACTATCTTATGAAAATAATCATAAAAAAGGACCCCTAAGCAACCATACTACTGATTATTCCGAGGCCTGTACTCAATGCAGACGAAGCTACTTCTGCAACGGAAATGGACCAGCTCATCCTTCGCACGGCAGTGGCACTTGAATCAAAGTGCAGGACATGAAACGTGCGATGGGCCTGGAATCTGGAACCTCCTCAGCAACACTCGCTGTATGTACGTGAATTGCTCATGACCCTACTGTATCTCAGGAGTCCTAGACCAAAAAAAACCCTAGACCCTGAACTCTACACTCCCCAAAGGCCCGGAACCTTTGGGAGTCCTAGACCAAAAGCCCCCAAACCCTGAACCCTACACTCCCCAAAGGCCCCTAATCCCCATAAGCTTAGGAGCCGACTCGATTTAATTTAAGTTACCATCATAGGAATCTATAGTAGATAATATGGCTTATTTTCTTACTATGGCACCTAGAAATGAAACCCTTAACAAGAACCCAGGTAATCCCCATAAAGCTTGAGAGCCGACCCAAATCCCCATAAAGCTTATTATAGGGACCTGAACAATTACCTATACTATTTCGGGGATTCCTGAAAAGATTTATAATATAATGGGCCCCTAATATAATGGGCCCCAAAACCCTATTTGACTCGGAAGGCTAGCGGCGCCAAGGGGAGACTCGGCTTGAATCGCTGTCCGTTTGCTGCCTGGCGCTGCCTGGCTTTTCAGGGTTTAGGGTTTAGGGTTTAATGAGGGTTAACAATAAGGCGCTTTTCAAGGCTTAGGGTTTGGGGTTTGGAATTTAGGGTTTAAGGTGTGGAATTTAGGGTTTAGGGTTTGGATTTTAGGGTTTAAGGTGTGGAATTTAAGGTTTAAGGTGTGGAAGTTAGGGTTTAGGGTTTGGCATTTACTTTAGGGTTCGGGGTTTATAATAGGGTGTCTGACTCAGGGTTTAGGGTTCAGGTTTGGGATTTATAAGGGTGTAGGAGTGTAGAGTTCATTCAGCCATGCAGACCTCTACATCCAAAACCTCACTGTTTTAGGGTCATACCCTATGAATGTTGGGGGTCATAGAATTCGAGGCTGCAGTCCACGCTGCGATTGATCCATGGAAAAGAACTGGCAGAATCTGTAGTTGCATGAAGTGGGGTGGAGTCCATTAAGTCTCAGGTTGTGTAACTGGTTGTTTCACTCACAGCCTTCCCTCTGTCCTGCAAGTAACAACTCAAGATATCCTTATCCCCTAAACACCCAAGTCCTCCAACCTAAGCCTGTAAATCCGGAAGCACCCAAACCATAATAAGCCTCAAAACCACGAAGGACCTAAGCCCCAAAACCCTAAAATCAACCCAAACTATCCTCAGCCTTGCCAAACCCAATGGCTCCGGGAAGAACTACTATTGAGGGATTGGGTTTAAGGTTTATGGGTTTATCGGGTTTAGGGCTTAGAGGATTTAGCGGTTTAAGGTTTGGGCTTCGCCCTAATAAGGCCAATTCCTGTACCGTGGGTTTCGGGTTTTATTTTTTAAGGCTTGAGGGACCTCTTTCTACGGGTTCAGGCTCGCTTTGGGGAGTCTGACTGTCGATATCAATGCCACTGCATTTCATGGCAGTATTACTATGATTTCAAGAGCTGACAATTGAGACCCGGTCAATTTTGGATGAGAGTCCCATGATGTTCTGCGAAGCACCCCTTGTACAAGAGGCACAAGCACTCACCCTGAAAGATCGCGACAACCTAAAACGCTGCAGCCCCATCGCAGACCCTGAAAGCCCTAAGCCCTGAACACCTACTGTCACGAAAAGCCCTGAAATCCATCGATAATGCAACCTCCCACCTCTGAGAAAAATGACCCACAAAGTTCGAGCTCAGCAATCCGCAGCCATGAACCCCCCAATCAGCCCGAGGCACCGGAACATAAAGTGCTCCACATCGCCCCCCTCCATGTACTCTGTGACAACAATGGGGTCCTGGCATGCAAGCTTGAGAACACAAGGGATATGTGCCCCCAGTTCTGAGGAACACAAGGCTCTCAAACCTTGGACCCTTAAACCCTTAAACCTATGGGCTAAAAAACGTAACTGCGACAAGTTGAGACAGACTTTGACAACAAGTTACAGTTAAAGTTAAGACAAAAGCTGACAAAACAAGGCAAGTCAGTCAAAACAAAGATCNTGTACGTACATACTTTTATAATTGCGACCGCAGACTTCGAAATCTCAGCAACGATGACACACCTCAAACGGCTTTAATCATCCGGAAAGGCTGTACGAAAAAGGTTAGAACAAATCTGCCAAGGTGTTTTCGAGTTTTCGGGTGAGGTGGGAGAGGAGGGGAAGCCCTCGATCCACGAATTGTGATGACGGTGGCGAATTTTCGATATTTTCAATAGCAGCTTCTCGATGGCTTGCCGANAAGGTGTTTTCGAGTTTTCGGGTGAGGTGGGAGAGGAGGGGAAGCCCTCGATCCACGAATTGTGATGACGGTGGCGAATTTTCGATATTTTCAATAGCAGCTTCTCGATGGCTTGCCGAAAATCTATTGATGTCTTCTGAGATTCTATAAGAACCTGTCAAGGTTGAACATGATTTAATTAGATTCAATGTTTTTACAGTGGTCATGCCACAATTGTTGTCATGTCTTCTGAGATTCCATAAAAGCGGTAAGACTCAAGAAGGCTTAACCAGGTTCGATAACATTCAGTAAGAACTCAACAGGGACATGCCACGATTGTAGTCATGTCTTCTAAGGTTCATTCGGGTTCAATAAGAATCAAAAGGAGATACATGGAGACACAACAGGGTTTACTAAGATTTTATTGGGTCCAACTTGGCACACATGTGCACACATTGCATCTCATTTTTATTCTGCCATGTGAGAGTTAAAAGGACGGTTGTTCTAGGGCCCCTTCGTTTTTGTCCTTTAGGTTAAGCAGTTTCGGGCTCTGAGGCGGGATTGAGGCCGGAAAGACCGATTGGGATTGCAGACCAAGAGAACGAAGTCGCAGACTAGCAATAGTTGTTAATCAAGACAACTAGCCTAGCGTCATACCGGTGGATGGAGACATCGGACTCACGGGTACTTACACTTTGTAGTCAAGTAAGAGACCTTCCACCTTTTTACGGCACTATTTGGGTAGTTCTCTAAATTAGGGTCCATTTGAGGGTCCTTTTTATAAAGGTGCCGTACTATGTGGGGGGCCTAACAGGGACCCTAGTTTAGATAACTATAGCCCATATGCCCTCGACAAAGGTACATTTTTATTTCTGGGCATTGCCACTGCCACCATTACCACTACTGCCACTATCACTGCCTCTATCGTTACCACTGCTGTTGATACTACTACTACTACTACTACTACTGCTGCTACTACCTCCTACCTCCTAGCTACTGCCTACTACGTATTACATACTACATGCTTCTTCCTGCCTGTTACCCCCTACATACTACCTGCGACCTACTACCTACTACACACTGCTACCCCCTACCCATTACTACCTACTGCTACCTCGTACCTAGTCCTACCTAGTCCTACTCCTACTACTCCTGCTACTCCTACTACTCCTACTACGCCTACTCCTCCTCCTCCTCGTCCTCCTCCTCGTCCTCCTCCTCCTCCTCCTACTACTACTACTACTAATACTCCTACTACTTCTACTGCAACTACTATCGTTAATGCTTTGCGGGCTCTCAAACCGCGGGCCTTGCACCCTCGGGGCTTTCAGCTCCAACATGATACA
>BGNK01002169.1:30419-99133 GCA_003297005.1 Symbiodinium sp. clade A Y106 | reverse complement strand
GGGGGCAAGCCGGCAAGCCGCCCCCTCACCCCCAACCCCCCACCCCCGCTGAAACCAAGCCAAGCCAAGCCAAGCCAGTTAAAGGCCAAGCCAACCATCCGACCCCAGCCGAGCCAGGCCGCTGTTTTGAACCGATTCATTGACTGACACTGATAGTGCTACTGGCAGTTTTTCCCAGCCCAGCAAGCGACCGAGCTCACTCCTTCCAGGAAGAACAACGCACCCGACAAGAAATTCTGAAAGTCGCCTGGTCTCCACAACCGATCCCGACTCTTCCTTACCCTATAGTGATCCTCAGGGTTCCCACGTCTTGTCATACTTCGGAAGCTGCTGCAGCCTCGCAGGTTTGGACATCAAGCCAAGACCAGCCCAAACCATTTTTTTCAACGCGACCATGTATATGAAAGTCCACCATCGCTGTTCCGCGCACGAAACCCATTGCCACGGTATCTTTATTTGACGCAGCAGGTGCCCAGTCGTGTTTGTAGCCGCAGACGCTCCCATGTACACGCAGTGCGTGCCATCGCTCCGCAGACATAAACAAAATGCCACAAAAGTTGCACATCGCAGCCGGCTATTTGAGGTGTGTGCTTGGGGGGGAGGCCCCAACCGCCCACCCCCGCTGAAACCAAGCCAAGCCAAGCCAAGCCAGTTTAAAGGCCGCCCTGATTATCTCCCAGGCCGCTGTTTTTAACCGTTTCATTGTCTGGCACTGATACTGCCAAGCCCTTGGGCATTTATTTTTTTCAACGCGACCATGTATATGAAGGTCCACCATCGCTGTTCCGCGCACGAAACCCATTGCCACGGTATCTTTATTTGACGCAGCTGGTGCCCAGTCGTGTTTGTAGCCGCAGACGCTCCCATGTACAGACAGTGCCATCGCTCCACAGACACAAACAAAATGCAAAAAAAGTTGTACATCGCAGCCGGCAATTTGAGGTGTGTGCTTGGGGGGGAGGGGGCAAGCCGCCCCCGCCCCCCAACCCCCCACCCCCGCTAAACCAAGCCAAGCCAAGCCTGTTTATCTCCCAAGCCCCCCGGCTGACTCCCAAATTCCCCACCCTCTCTGTGGCCAAGCCNCGCCCAAAACTTTTTTTTCAACGCGACCATGTCTATGAAAGTTTGTAGCCGCAGACGCTCCCATGTACACACAGTGCCATCGCTCCACAGACACAAACAAAATGCCCCGAAAATTTTACATCGCAGCTGGATATTTGCGGAGGCGGCAAGCCGCCCCCGCCCCCCCAACCCCCCACCCCCGCTGAAACCAAGCCAAGCCAAGCCTGTTTATCTCCCAAGCCCCCCGGCTGACTCCCAAATTCCCCACCCTCTCTGTGGCCAAGCCAACCCGATCCGACCCCAGCCGAGCCAGGCCGCTGTTTTTAATCGTTTCATTGTCTGGCACTGATACTGCCAAGCCCCGCCCAAAACTTTTTTTTCAACGCGACCATGTCTATGAAAGTTTGTAGCCGCAGACGCTCCCATGTACACACAGTGCCATCGCTCCACAGACACAAACAAAATGCCCCGAAAATTTTACNCACAGTGCCATCGCTCCACAGACACAAGCAAAATGCCCCGAAAATTTTACATCGCAGCTGGATATTTGCGGAGGCGGCAAGCCGCCCCCGCCCCCCCAACCCCCCACCCCCGCTGAAACCAAGCCAAGCCAAGCCAGTTTTTTTAAATATCTCCCAAGCCCCCCAACTGAATCTCCCGAATTCCCCACCCTCTCTGTGGCCAAGCCAACCCGATCCGACCCCAGCCAAGCCAGGCCGCTGTTTTCGACCGATTCATTGTCAGTGCCCTACTGATACTTTGGCCTTTGCCTTCCAGCAAGAACAATGCTCCCGACTTGCCACACATCCGCAGCAAACAAAAACACGCAGTGCACCTGCAGCAAAAAGAAAAACGCACTGCGCACCCGAAGCAAAAAAAACGCGCCGCATACCCGCAGCAAGAAAAAGTGCCGCGTGCCAGCAGCACAGAGAAAAGCGCGCCGCGCACCCGCAGCAAAAAAAAAGCGCCGCGCACCCGTAGCAAAAAAAAACGCGCCGCGCACCCGCAGCAAACAGAAACGCGCCGAGCACCCGCAGCAAAAAAAAAACACGCCGCGTGCATGCCCGCAGCAAAAAACAACGCTCGGCAAACCGCGCCGCACACACGTGCAGCAAAAAAAACAACATGCCGCGCACCCGCAGCAAAAAAAAAACACGCCGCGCGCCCGCAGCCAAAAAAAACGTGCCACGCACCCGCAGCCAAAAAAAAAAAAAAACGCCGCGCACCCGTAGCAAAAAAAACACCCACAACAAAAAAAACACTCTTACCGTTGCGCGCAGGGTCGATCATATGAGCACGTGTATGTATGTCACTTTGTGTGTGCGTACACTTCGATTCCACGAACACCGGCCTGCTCCAAACACACAAAAACCAGCATTTCCCCGTTCGGTTCCACAAGCAGCCGCTCGAGACCCACATAAGTGATCCACAACATCGAAGCCAATCAAACCCGGCCATTCCCCATGTAACAATGTAGACGCTCGGGTCCACAAGCAACCGCTCGAACACACAGCCATCACCCATAACATAACAGTATTTCCCCCTGGAGACTTCTGATTGACTTGAGCAAACACGTGGTAGAGACACAAGTGTCATCACAACACATCAAAATCAGCCTTTCCCCATTTAGACGTTCAATTCCACAGGCACCCGCTGCAGACACATAAGTGATCATCCATAACATCACAACGAGTCAAAACCAGCATTTCTCCCGGAAGCACACTTTAGTTGTGAGCCTTTTTCTGCTTGGTCGTCATTTTTGCGATTTTCAATGGAATTAGCTTGTCGTGACTTTTTTTGCTTACTAGTGTTGTTTTGGGGCCGTTTCAGCAGGAGGGATACACAAACACTTGCTTACCGCGCATTTGCGGTTTGTGACCACTCGGGTTCTCTAGAGGCTTCTTGTCTTGCAATTTGCAACATATGGAATTTGCGCCCAGCCATTCCCCATGTAGAAGCTCGCAGCAGAGGCCACAACTCGAGACACATATTTGCGAAGTCCTCCCTCGGACCTGTTTTCGTTGAATCGTTAATCTACTTGCCGACAGAACAACCTTCAGCCATCTTCAGCCACAGAGGTAGTTAAAGGATTTTACGAAAAGAACTTGACAATGATTTCTACGTCGACATGCCAGATTTTTGACCTGGCCTGGTTGCCATTCTCTGTGCATGTACTGGAGCTGATATCACGAGCAATGGATAGGTGTCTCCGCTGGCACCTGACCTATCCAAGCTCCAGGTAAGAATGGCCATCAAGGCATTTCCATTTGGCTGTGCCTGGCATTCCCAACGTTGAGTTGCCTCTTCGTGGGCGTTGGTTTGCGCGCGCCCGAGTGACCGGAGTTCATCCATGGGAGGTAACAGGGCTATGTTTCGGCATCTCCGAGGTTCAACGGTCGACACATAAATCGATTGAACCGATATGTCATGAACTCTTGGAGATGGACACAGGTTGTCGGGGAACCTTGGAACGACATGGACCGGAAAAGACGAGAGCAACAGGGGTAAGTTGTGGTCACGAAATATGACTACAGATCGTTTAGAGCTCATCAACGTTGCACCTTTAAATTTAATTTGTATGGCAGATGTGCTCCACAGTACACCGCCCATGTGGCTTATCCGATTCGACCTTCTGCACAGCAGTATGGCAGCGTTGCTCCCACATGGTTCCTCCGTCTGGATGTCCGTACAGGGCCTTGTTCTCGGCAGACAGGTCTTCGGAATTTGTGCTTGTTCGCGGATGGATGCCACGCTTCATCAGGTAGTTTGAGCCAGCATGGAACTCTGTACACTTTCGCCTGGATGTACGCCTGAAGGGCGTCCGCCATTTGCACATCCTTACCGGTAGGCCACCCATACAAGTCCGCCCACCCCGATGCACCAACGGTACTGGCGAATTGCCCAAGTCCTGGAACAATGCCGCTTCCAGGTGCTGGTCCTTAACCTGGTCGCCGAGAAGTACACCACGACCTTCGAACTTGCGTGCTGGATCATTTTCCTTGAGCTGATAATTCCTCTCGTGGATGAGCCCATGAACGGGAGCCATATGAATCTTCTCCTCCTTGTGTTTGGCCTCGTTCGCAATGTCGTCGTATTCACGAGTTTTGGAGAAGTCGAACACTTCTTGATCCCAAACACCTTTCCATGCCTTCATAAAAGCTTCCATGGCCTTCGGAGTCGACAACATCTCTTTTCGCGTTACGGGACGAGTGACCACTGCATTGAAGCAAGACTTGACCTCAGGCTTCTTGGTGCGATCTTCGCTCGGCTGCGATGTCATGCGCGGCATAGATGGTGCCCACCCTCGTTGAACGCCATGTGTGCTGGTACTGCAGGAGAGACATCCACGTATTGGTTGGCCACGCCAAAGACGGTGCCAGCCTGATCCATTTCAGCTCCTCCCCATGGCTTTCAGCATCAATAGCATACACTGCCCTTGTCTTGATTCAGATCTAGATGGCCACACTAACCACCCCTCTAGGTGCTAGCAGTATGGAGGTGGATAAGAGGTGGTGCGCCAACGCAGGATGGCGACGTATCGGACCCATCACAGATAGGATCACAAGCGGGCCATTATTAGTTGGGGTCCTTGGGTCCTCCCACTTAACCCTCAAAGCCGCGGTGAGTTCCTCAACCCGGCATTTGGTGCCTTCGGTGATGGTACAGGAAAGGATCTCCACAATGGGCTCACTGTCGGACTCCGCATCGAGTTTTGCCTCCTCTTTGCGCCTCAGTCTGCGCTCCCACGGGCTGGGCTCTTGCTCTGCCTTCTGTGCCCGGGGCGGTGCGCTCCCCGTTTCCGCTGGGCAGCTTGCTTCCGGCTCCACCTGCTCCTGCTTAGAGTCAGCCTCTACTTCAGCAGGGCCGGGTTCTGGTGAGCCGCAATATAATGGGTGTCGGACGAGCTCGTGGCGGAGGCGGCGGAGTGGACTTGGGCAATCCTATCTCTGCGGCATCCTTCTCCTGCATACTTTCCCTGTACCTTGTGGCACGGCGAAAAGAGTTGGAGATGCTCGCAAGGCTTGCCGTCTTAAGTCGTTGACCTGCTGTGCTCTCCCAAAATCTTGACCACAAACCATGCTCTGGAATCGAGGTTTTCCTTTTGACATGACCCTTATACACACGTTTGTTTTTATCTTTGCCCCGGTTTGAACGATCTCTTTGTTCTTTTAGGGGCGTTCTCCCTTCCCTGAAGCTCCTCAGCAGTCCTACTGTTTTGGTCCTCGGGGCTGGGCCTCCAGTGGCCCCACTGCTCTTGATTATCATCAGACATAGCTACAAGCACATGAGAAAACAGCAGCGGACATGAAGGAAACATGCAAACCAACATGGACGCAGCATACTGCCTTCAGGAACACACTGAGAACTTAAAGGTCAGCACTCCCTGGCCGGAGGCGGTCGTAAAAACACACGCCCCCTCATTTGGCGATTCCGCTTCATCATATATCTACAACGCACACGCCCCCTCATTTGGCGATTCCGGTTTCTCATATATCTACAAAACGCCTTCTCATTTGGCGTTTCCGGTTCATAATATGTCATTTGGCGATTCCGGCTCCTCATTTATCTTAAAACGCCCCCTCGTTTGGCGGTTCCGGCTCTTCTTATATCTTAAACACCCCCCTCATGCCCCCTCATTTGGCGATTCCGGTCCATCATGTATCTACACTATGTCCCAGAAACAATGATTGTTTCCCTCCTACCTAGCAAGGACAAGCCCGCATTGCGGGCAATGATCGCATGATGGGTTTCAACAAAGGAAACTCATGTACCGGGAAGCTGCACGGCTTAAAACAGCCGGGGCGTTGCGCGGGTCGCAGCCCGCGCCCCACTTGCAAACAGAATGCTCGCATGATGGGCTTCGGGGGGTGGGGGGGGGGGGGNAAAAAAAGAAGTCGCAGGGGACCGCGCCGCTCTAAAACAGGCCGGGGGCGGGGGGGGGCCCCCCCCGCGCCCCACGTACCAAAAAAAATCCCGCAGGGGGGGGTTGGGGGGGGGGGGGGGGGGGGGCACCCCCCCCCCCATTTGCAAGTTGTTCTGCCTTCATTTCTCGCCTGCTTCTTTGCTTTCTTCCTTGCCTCTTTGCTTCCTTCCCTCCTTCCTTCGTTCTTCCTTCCTCCATTCCTTTATCATTTAGTTTTGTGATCATAACTTGAACTGTTTGATCGCTATCCACACTTTCACTGGTCCTTGCTATCCTTAACTTCAATGACATCGTGCTGAGTTTGGATGACGTCATGGAGGTTGAGGGCCTGCATTGGACTATCCGACTCGAACAATGCAGGCGAGGCTTGTCCAGAATCAGGCAGGCTCATGCGGCCCATCACGTCGGTTTATACAACGTCAGCTGCTTGAGCCTGGGCATGTAGACGCGCAAATGCTGCCGTGCAGGGTCTCGTGCATCTGTGTGAAAGTGGGCAGAACTCTTGCTTAAACATTTACATTGAACTTCCGGGATACAACCTTGGAATGATGGGGCTACTCTTTGAACTCCGAGTTGGGCTCTTGGACTGATGTGCTGCCCGTCATTCCTGAATGAAATCAGAACTCTGTTGCCTTGCTCTGGGCGGAGCTTCGTGGCCGAATTTCGGCTTCAAGTTCGTCTTCGCGGCCGACATTCGTTTGCGCCGGATTTCGTCTTGAGGGCCGGCTTTCTTCGTTCAGGGCGGAATTTCGTCTTCAAGGCCGAATTTCGTCTGGCCGAATGTCGTGTTCAGGCCCGAATGTCGTCTTCACACCCAATTTCGTCTTTGGGGTCGAATTTCGTCATCAGGGCCGATTTCCGTCTTCGCGGCCGAACTTCGCGCGACCGAATTTCGTCTTGACGGGCGGACGAATTTCGTCTCGCCTTGACGGGCGAATATCGTCTTCGCGGCCGAATTGTCTTTGAATGGCATCCAGGAGCCTGGAAAAGTCTGTGATGGGGCATGGGGAATTTCGGCTTCACGACGGAATCTCGTCTTCAGGCGGAATTTCATTTTCGCGTGCAACTTGAGCTTCAACTCCTTGCCAACAACATCGTCTTGGCGGGGGGGACGAAATGAGGACCCGGTTTTCCGGGTCAATGCAAAGAAGGCTGAAGCAGTCACCGTTGACGCCACTGACCGTGCCGCCACGTATTCAATCCCGTAGTCTTGGGCCTTCACAGCTTGCATGCGGGCCCTTTCAGGCTGAGCATGTCGGATGTATCATCGGCCGTCCCTAATGTGGTGGAAACCTGGCCAAGGCATGAGGCAGGCCCATGGAAACCGCGAATGTTGTGCCGCATCGTGCCGGACTGAGTTAACGCTCGAGATTCCCATTGTGCCAAGTCCCAAGCACTTGGGATTGGGATTCAACCGTGAAGTGCCCGCAGTAGACTCACTTGTTGCGATCCCGGCGGATCCGGGCGGTTGAGCCCCCAGCTGGAATCAGGAATCATGAAAGAAGTTTACATACTGCGGACGAGGAGCTGCAAGCTACATGTTGCAGCATCGATATCGAATATTGAGAGAATCTCAGAGAGAAGCTTAAGACTTGAAGGCAGAAGAGAGTCAGGCGCAAGAAGATGCAGGTCCGCTTGCTTGGCTCCTGGGAGGATCTCCAAAGGTCGGTCCCACGGAGAAGTTTTGGCCAAAGGGCCCAGCGTCGCCGTTGCTACCGAAGTGCTCCACTTCCGCCAAGGCAATGGCCGCCTAAGCAGTCCCAGCGCAGTGCCGTGCAGTGCCGCACCGTTGCAAGCTCTGAGGCTCTCTTTTGATGGCTCTGATATGCTTCTTCCCCTTCTCTCTCCTCCGTCTCTCAGTCTCTCCGTCTCTGCTTCGCTTCCCGCCTCGGTCATGAGGCGCCGGTCAACAAAGGTCTCCTCGGGCAGCAGCTGCTCGAAGATCTCCCGCCGCGTCTCCACGTCAGCACCTCGAGACGTCCGCGGCAAAACCTCAAAACTCCGAACCTCCCCACTGCACAACAAAAAAGGGGCGTGTGTGCACAGAGCTGTTGAAGCGCCGTAGATCACTTCCGTCTTCACGCGCTCCTCTGGGCTCACCTTTCGATCGAGGAAGGAGAAAGCCTCGCTACACGCCCTCCCCCCGCCGCCGCGAAGATCCGGCGCCTGCTCGGCATCCAGGCTCCGGAGCCGCGGCAGGCGGTGCAGGACCTGCGCGCGGTACTGCGGCAGCTGGGACCTCGGAGCATCGAGTTTCCCCGCTCCCCCTCCGAACATTGTGATCAGTGACAGTGGACACGGGGTTCGGGTTCAGGTAGAGCTCGCTGAGGAAGCGGAAATCGGCCAGCTGGTCCACCTCCCTGGCGCAGGCAGCAGGGCAAGGACTAGGAGTGCAAGGAGCAGCCTCTCAGTCTCAGTAGCCTCATTTGCGAAATCCGATTCTCCGAGACCCGCAGCTTGCGTAAGCGAGGAATGTCCTGCAAGCCGGGCTCCGGTCTCCCCTTGAGCCCTTAAGCCCTGAGTCTTTTGCTGTCCTGGGCATGCAAGGCTTCGATGGTCGTGATGTTGTTGTGTCGCACATCGAGGCTGTGAAGCTTCGTCAAGGATTGCACGCCTTCGACGGAGCTCAGCTTGTTCTGTGCTAGGGAGAGAGTCCGCAGCTCCAGGTGCTCCAAATTCCGAATCTGAAGGATCAGGTTCTCGGAGAGGTCCAAGAGCCGCAGCTCCTTGTTGCCCAAGAGCCCATTGCCGATGTAGCCGATGTAGTTGCCGCCTCGCAGCGCGAAGCAGGTGTAGGAGTTAGGTGGCTTCTCCCTTCCTTCCCTGAGCCACTGGCGCAGGTTGAGCTCCCGCAGGAAGCGATGCACTTTCCAATCTCCGAGCTCTGCCAGCATGTTGTAAGACATGTCACAGGTCTCAAGCCCGTCGGGTGCAGTGAAGTTCTGACTCCTGCGAGCCGCATCTAAGTGGAAATCTGACTCTCCTGCCAGTCACTACGCAGTTACCAGTAGCTGCCAGTTGTGCGACAGTCCGGATCAGGAGGTTGTGGCTGGCGTTCAGGTGCAGCAGATGTCTCAGGGCGCCGACGGGCTCCAAGCCCCGCAGCCGATTCCGGGAGACCTCGGCGCCAAGCGCGGTGCCGAGCCGCTCGCCGAGCAAAAGCTCAGGTCGAGGAAGAGGAGAAAAAAAGAGGGAGAGGGCGACTTTCTTTCTCAGGGTGAAGAAGCAAAAGACGCGGGGGAGACGGAGATGAGAGCAGCTTCTTCTTCTTGAGGAGCATGACTTGCAGACTCGTCACGTTCAGAAACTGAAGCTGCTCCCATTGCCGGATCTTCACCAAGGAAGTGAGGTTCAAGCCGGCGAGATCGCACCTAAGCAAAGCAAAGGCAAACCAAAGAGCACATGCAGCACACCTCACACATGGTCTGCGACTTGAAGGATCTCGGAGGCCCCGGCCGGACATAGGCGTGTTGCCGGGTCCCGGTGTCGCCCATCTGCGACAGACCCTCACGAATCTGCTCCTCGGCATGCTTTGATCAATTTTGATCAAAGGCGCATCGCTATGCATCGCTATGCTACGCTCCTCCGTTAATGGTACGGGGTCGTCCCGCACGGTCAGGGTCTCGTGAGGCAGCCACCTGCCACACTGCGGCACCGGAAGCTGCCCTGTCCGGCTGCTCGGATCATCTTCGGCCAAGTTACAGATCCATCTCCCCCGGCACCGGAGCAGCTGTCCAACGGGGCACGACGCCGGCTTTTTCCACAGCGCTCCTCACCACATGCGCTTGCGCACTTTCCACTAGCTCTGTTCTCTTCGCCCCGCATTCGCCCTTTCAACCGTGGGACGGCTCTGGAACCGCTGGAGCAAGCAGCTGCCACTGCAGCCTGAGATTTTCTGAGCGGGCCGCCCCAAACGTCTCGCATGAAACAATCTCGGAACAGGGCCCGTAGTAGGTGTTCGCGGCATTCAGTGCTTCGTCCACAACCAATTGGACGGTGTCGGGGAAAAAAGCGGAGCACTCCATATATCCCCAGCCGCCGTATCCTGCGAGCTCCGCTCGCTACGCCCCAACACAACTGAGACTGAGCTCGCGCACTTTGGACGAAGGCTTCGGCTTCTTCCGGGGCCACCTCGGAGATCAGTCTATCTTTCGGGTGCTTGACGATCTGTGCTGCCCGGCAGCCATGGGCAGTTGATCTCCTGCCGCCTGCAAGCTGTCACCAGAAGTCTCAATCGCGCTCGTGTCTCGTGTGGCGTCGTGTGGTATCGTCGTATCGTGTCGTGCCTTGGAGCGCTCGCGCAGGTCCGTTTGCAAGGAGACGAGCAGCCAAGGAGTCTCGGAGTGAATCTGCCAGAGTAGCGGCCTGAAATTCGACCAAAAATCGAAGAACCGCAGCTCACAAGCACACAACAAAACGGAGGCGGAGCTGCAACCACTTCTTCTTCACGCTGGTCATGGTCTCCGGTTTGTCCGGTCGAAAGCACAGCAAGATAACCTGCAGCACTGCAGCGCTCACGCTGCGCTCAGCACTCGCGAGGGGCGGCCGTCGGGGCCCTGGGAGCTGCACGTGCGCAGCATGGATCGCAGCATGCTGCATCTTCTCGAATCTCGGGCCTCCGCAAACCCCGGGAGGCAGGAGGGGAGGGCCCCGGGGCCGCTCAGCTCGGGGCGGAAAAGAGCTGAGCCCGGAGCTTGCGGCTCCGTCTGTGAAGCGCACACGGCACAGCTCCCCCTCCAGCTCCACCATCGCTACCTGCAAGCGCCCAGAACTGCGCTCTGCGATTGCTGCCGTTGCTGAGGGCTCTGCCATACTCTCCAGGTTGGGTAGTTCATCGAAGGGTTCGGAATGCTTGGCGAAGTCCTCTGGCGAAGGGAGACATCAGAGATCGAGGATACGTTCAGCGCTGTCGCAGCCTTGCTTGCACCAGTGGCAAGGTTCAAGGCGTGCTTGTAGCATTGCAGAAATGCCGATTGCCCGATCCCGGATTCTCCGAGCAGGCAGAAATGCAGGCATCGGTCTGGCTGCATGACCGCGCCTCGGCTTCTGCGGCTTCGTTTTGGGTAGAGGCCCCACCCCATTTTTCCCAAGCTCGCGGCCGCTTCATTGCCAGGACCCCCTAAGCCCTACTCCTATACAGAGCCAAAAGCGCGCCATGCGCAGGCGGCGCATGCTGTTTCAATCTTCAATCGTGCACCCCCTCCCAACCGTGCCAACCGCAGCAACCCCCATCAGTTGCATGCCATGCCCATGGCATCGGACGAAAAAGTGCCGGTACAACCAATGTTGCGCAGCTGCATGTAGCCATGAATTGACGGAGCTGCTGGTGCCCGTCGTTACGTCCTTCGAAGTGCGTCTAACTATCACGAGTGGATGAAATATCCAGCCGTTCTCCGGGCACTCAATGTACAGGAGTCTTGCCTCTGGCGGGTCGCCTCAAAAGGCGAGCACAAACAACAGAGATTCAGGATGCTTAGCGTGGCCAAGGCCTCACCGCGTCCTATTCACCAAGAATCCCGAGCTCTGTCCTCGATGTCGGCCCTTGTGACGCGGTGTGGGTCTGGTCGCGCGCCCAAGCCCCCGCCTGAAATGTAACTGCGTCACTACATCCCTCCTAGTGGCAGGCCAACCCGGCGGCCCGACGGCGCCGCAAAATGGTGTCTGATGCGGAACCTCGCATGATCACGCCGATGGCAGTCGAGTTCCGCCGAATTCTTCCACCAGGCACAGTTAACAAACCTACATCCGGAACCATGTCGTCCGACCACACTAGCAGAGAATGGGATGCGCAAAATACGTCGGCCGCTTGTTATCCCCGGATCTATGACTAGGCTAAACGGGTCTCTTGCAGACCAGTTGAAACCCACCAGCGAGTATTACGGCCTCAACCCAACACCCCTACACCTGAGCAGACAAGCCTCCAACCCCTCCAGCTTGCAGCGCTCCAGGTTCCCGAAGATTACTTGAAGTTACTGCTGCCGCCAACGAAAAGTGAAAGGAATCCGAGCACGACTCGTGCACTCTTTCCGCTGCAGAGATCCTCTGCTTTGGTAGAAAGCTCAGCTGCTTTTTCTGGCGGTGAAACCAAGGTGGCGGGTTACAAACTGACAGTGAGTCGTTGGGTTTCACGACGGCGAGGTCCAGGTCGGAAGGATGGCGAATCAGTCTTTTCCGCGAAGACTGGATCACTTGCAACACTGGAAGTGGCCGCTGAACAGCCCACGTCCGAATGCGACTGCGCTTGAGAGGGCTCGGAGGGTGAATCACCGTCGCCGTCACCTGCACTGAAGAGCCATATTGCCGCTTACATGTCTTTCCTGAGAATGTCTCAGAATGCATTCGGGGCACTGCTGTCTTCCACGAGAAGGCTCATCGCGACAGGGTCTGCCTGGGCTATGACGCGGCAAAGGCCGAAGGCAGGAACTTCAGCACAAAGCACCACAGCGCCTCTGCACGCACATCTTGAGGCTGGCCTTCCAGAGGTAAGACTTTCCTGCGTAGCAGACACGGGCCCTGTTTTTTTGCATCGGCTCACTTTCTGGGTTCCCTTTCCCGCTCAGACAGCGCTGCCTGCCCCTCTCCGACATAGGCAGCAAAATTTGCACGCGATATTACGAGTACCACATCCTTTCAATGGGCCTGGCATGAAAAGGGAATTATGTTTCCGGGTTTTGTGGAAGTGGTCTCGGTGGGCCCGTTGGTAGGGTCGGTGTGGTGGTGGATGGTCCTGTGGCGGTAGATTAGGTTCGTTCTGCGGTCGGTGGTTTGGGATGGTTTGGGCGCGGCTCTTGGTGAGGTTGGCAGTTGTTCTGCTGTCTTGTCACTGGTCGTGATTTGGTGGGCGGTGGCCTGTGAATGCTTGGGCTGTCCTGTCCATTTTCGGCGGTTGGTGGTCCTTTCGGTGGTTCACAGGTTCTGATCGCTGGTTCTGGTGTGGGCGGGTTGGTTTGGTCGCGGTCTGGTAGCTGGTGGGTTGTCCCGTGGCTGGCCCGGTGGGTGGTCCTAAGTAGTCAGAACTTGCTAAGGTGGCCAACAACTCCGTTACAAACCGTGCGCGAACGCAACATGGTTGTTGAAAGGCTTCTTTGAGGTCTGTTTCGGTATTAATGCGAAACCCCAGAAGCATCAACTCCTCAATGACATCCTGTTCAAGTGACCCAATGTTTATAGAGCTGACGGCAACCAAACTTACCCTCCCTCCAGCGTCAACATTTGGAGGCACGTATCCTGCATGCAGGAATTTCCAAGCGTTCAGCAAATACGGCCGGTCAATTGACACGACTTTCCGTGCAATTTGAGTTCCCAAATAACTCAGACTGACATCGCCAAGAGGGTCCTGAATCCACAACCCCCTGAGCCTGGGATGGGTGGATATATTTGCATAATTAGGGATTGGTCAGACCCATTATTGGTGTCACGATGGGGCATAGCTCTGCAACCAAACTAGGGGACATAAAGGCGATAAGTTTCGTGATTGTCATGGTAAAGAAGGGCATATTTTGGAGCACCGAGGGTTGGCCCCTACTCCAAAGTATCTGTTCCCGTTCTTACTGCTACGTCGAAGGAGTCCTGAGGGATAAGACTGAAGAGATTGAAAACATCCGAGGGGGTAGGGGGCGCGTGATGACGTAGAAGTAGTAAGGCTCTAAACTCGATAGGTCGGAGTATGGGGTTGTCGCACTTTTGGGGTTTGAGCCTCTGCAACTTCACCGGCTGTGACAGTTAAGGAAACTGAGCCTCTGCAACTTTCGCAGCTGTCACAGGTAGAGAGCCTAGGCCTTCGCATCTTGTGGAACTGTCGCAGTTAGGGCGCCTAGAAGCTAGCACTGCCCAGCCCGGATCGAGCAAGTGTAGTTGGGAGGGGGGGGTGGTTAGTAGTAGTTTTTGTCACTCGCATGGCACGCCTATGACAGCTCCGCGAGGTCTTGACAATTACTAGTCACAACAGAGAATCGCGACAGTAGTCCTGACCTCAAACCCTCTGAAATGGTCCTGCATCCGTTCAAAGGTCAAAGCACAGTCTACCTTGACTAATTACCCATTTGGGTTCGTAACGCTCCCCTCGCATCAGAGGTGCTGGCATGTGTGGGCCAGTCGGCCCCGGTACTGCATCATGGCCGTAAGAGATTAATTAAGCTACAAGTCAGGTCAGGTTCAGGCTCCAGCCAGGTGCACCTGTCTCACCTTTGTCACATGATCACACCGTTCAGTTCAGTCTGGCTGCATGGCACACGGCTCGCGTCTTCGTCTCGGCTCAATTACCATGTAAGGGCAACAGTCCTTTTCAGGCACGAAAGGGGGCCACAGTGCCTCCAGTGAGGCTATGGGCCGGGTCTTGCGGTCCATGTCCACGAAGAGGGTCTTTTGGGCCTTTTAGTGGCCTGTTGTTGCCTCATGCACTGTGTCCAAATTTTCAGAGAGGTTTATGCAGAGGGTTTTTCTCGTCTGGCATCTCTCCATCCCATTTGTTGCCCGGTGCCAGAGTTCTGAGCTTCGGATCTTCTTCTCCCTGCAGAGGGTATGTGCAGTCATCGTTTTGTATCCATGTATCAGCGGTCAGAGTCCAGATGCTGCGTCCCCAGTGTCTGTCAGCGCGGTGTCAGCATGGCAGAGGCCAGAGGTGGCTCAATGGTTTTTCCAGCGGTGTAGGCTCACAGGCTCACGCACACACACACACACAGGCTGGTGCGTTAGTACTCCCCTAGAAGGAATCGGAAGGAATCGCCCGCTGCCTGTTCTCCTCCATGATCCTCCATGAGTTGCTCTGTCTGCTCAGCGCATGGTGTCGTCCTTGCGGCCACCATTCAGGCTCAAGACTCTCCGTTGCAGCGGCTGGTCGGTGTGAAACGGCTTTTCTTTGGGGGGCTGCTCAGCTCAAGGAATAGCAGAAAATCAAAACAAAAAGAAAATAGATAGGTAGAGATGATTATAGGTACGGTGTGTACCCCTAGGGAAGACAGTCACACGGGGGAAGATGAGGAATACGATTAGGAAGCGGTGTCCAAGGGCTTCTGCCGACATAGGCAGATAGAAGACGGTGTGTGAGCTGAGGAGCAGAAGGAAAGCAAGAGAAAGGCAGCTCAACGGGTGATGTATTGCACACCACGTGATGAGGCCAGGCAGCAGGGCAAAAGGCAGTACAGGCAGTTCGGGCGGTAAGGAAAAAACAGTGCAGTGCAAGGGCAATGGCAGGTGGGCAAGTGAGGACAGTGCAGAACCACGACGAATCACCACCGTCAGAGGTCACCACCCATACGAGACGACGAGTAGGCATCAGCGATGGCAAGAACATCATCATCAGTCTCAGCAAGTGTCCTGCCCCCTTGTGTCTCATCCCTCGCTCTGTGCTCTTCTTTCTCGTTGGCTTGGGGTTCGTGTGGGTCGGCTTCAGCTTCCGAGTCAGAAATTATTAGGATAGCGGGCCAAAGGGGCAAGTTCGCTTTGGAAGTAGTGGGTTGGTTAGGCCGGCCGAAGAAATGGTGGACCGTAGGCTGCTTAAGCTTCAAGTCAGGTGGGGAGACAATCGGGCAGCGGGCTGGGGTGGGTGAATCCCAGATTTTGTAGAGTCAGCTGAATACGATCTCCTGAGGTGAAAGGCCGCAATGCTGATTCGGGGCATTTTGTCATGTTGTCGGTTTCGGCTGTCAATATATCCACAATGAGGAACCTTCGCATCAAATTCAATGGGCCCTTCCGAAAGGTTAATAATCAATCCTGGGACAAGCTTCTCACCGAATTCCTCGAAGTCAGATCCCAAGGGGTCCGAAATCCAAAATCCACAAGGAGTGTCTCCTGACCCTGACCCGACAACGCTGAGCCCCAAAGTTGCAAAGTCCTGATGAACCTCAAGTTTTCCTCCTACTCTGACTGCGACGCAACTGAATTTATGATGTGGGAAGTGCAAAGAAATGAAGCCAGTAAGGAGCTTACTAGGGGACAGGCCAAAAACGATACAACCGTTGGGTTTGGGGGCGGGCGACCAAAACTTGTGTGGGATTGCAGGGAGAATCTGTTGCAAGTCGAGAGCACGAGGCGGGCACGGGGAGTCAGCAAAGCTAAGAAAGAGCTGGTGTGCCCGGTTTTCGGCTTGGGCTATTCCCAGGGGCTTTCTCGTCATGTTATTTGATGTCCTGAGAGCCGAGCGGTCCTGCTGCGGGGCTTTCATTAGGGTGTTGGGGAGCAAGGATGATGCGACGCAGCTTGTTTTAAAGGTGCGGTTGCAAAGGCAGTGCGAAGTTCAGCTCCAAATTCAATGAAAAGGACAGCTCAAAGGAAGTTCAGCAGTCATGCAGTGTTGTTGGGGGCCGGGGTGATCCAGCAAAATCCCCGGTTCAGATCCACACAGCATCCACTATGTGGGTCTGATGGCTCATATATGACCTCAGGAGGCAAGAGTGTCGCGGGAAGCTTTGCCGGCCCCGCTTCACGTGTACTGTCTGCGGGACGTTTTTGGGGCTATGTGGTCCTGCTGGAGTGGTTGGGTGGGGCGAGTGTTCTCCTGCGTTGGCTCCGTAGGGGTAGCCGGGTCCGGAGCAGGAGCTTCAATTTCGGGATCAGCTCGCTCTGCTCGGATACGCGTAGTATCTTGCGCCACATGTTGAGGCCCACTATGCATGTCCTGGATCGTGCCTCGGAAATTCTCGAGCCTGGCATTGACCTTAGCCACTTGTCTTGCAAGCTCGCCCTGGTTCTCAGCGAAGGCCATCATCTTGTTGTCTAGGGCGTGCACTGTGTCGCATGGCCAGGTCAGCGGCCCTGACAGCTTGCTGTCCTGTGTATCCACTAGGCTGTCCAGACCTGATTGGATATCACGGAGCGACGAAGAGCATCAGGAATTTTATCTCTCTGTCCTTGAAACTCAAGTTCGAAAGACTGAAGCCTTCCTAGCAGGTTTTCCATGTAGTTCTTGAGGGTTTCATCGAAGGTCTCCTCGATCCGAAGACACTCTGGGACTCTCCCCAGCAAGGGCGCCGTGTGGTCTTTCAGGACCACGAGTAGCCCCTGAGTGGCCCTGTACCTTTCCTTACTCTTCAAGCTCTTTGCCCAGTTGCCGAATGTACGACTTGAGGTCGTAGTGTCTGCGACGTCCGTCCTCATTGATCAGAGTTGCGCAGATCCTCGGGGCATCCGACGTGATCACTCCTGTGCTCAGGTACGTCTGTCGCTCATGGTGGAGGTCTGCGCGCATCCAGCGAAATTCTCGTCTCAAGAAGAGAAGTCCACAGAGCATGCCTATTGTCATGATCCGTTGGACAACGTCCCTTTCCTCACTACCTATTTGGGCTGGGTCGGGCTCGAGCTTGAAATCCCAATGACGGGGGGAGGTTTCGGGTTGAGGTCCGCTGTTTATGTCCGCAAACCACAGACATGTACTGTCGACCCCTATGGAAGACTCGCGAGTGCATGGCGGCTGATCCTTTTAGCATCGCAGGCAGTCCAAGGGCAGTCCGAGGCGTGCAGACAGGGCAAGGAAAGGCAAGGCAGGCAGTGCAAAGGCAGTTCAGTAAGGTACAGTTCAGGCCAGAAAGCAGCAAACATGCATGGATGCAACAATCGAATTAACGTTGTGGTCGTGAGTTGCTTGCTTTCCATGTGACTGGCATGCTTCTTTTAGTCCAGAACACAGCAACAGCAGCATGAATAATAAGGCAACCTATTTGAACCAAGCAAGTAGACAAGGACCATAGAAGGAAGATGCACAACCTGTACAGGGGCATTTCCGGCCCTTCAAAGTTCATCTACCAAGCATCATCGCCTGACTCTGCTGGAGGACGAGCAGGATACGTCCCAGGTCGCCGGTTGAGTTGGCGGGCTCGTAGGTGGCGACTTGAACCTGATAGCCCCAGTGAGGTTGATGGGCACTGGGTCAGGCCCGTTTCCTCCACTGCCACCTGAAGCTTGTGGCACTTGCGCCGAAGCCTGGTGGGCTGGCGGCGGCATGTGCGCTTGGCTCATGGGAGCTCTCGCCGGTGGCGAGAGGCGAGCCAAGAGCTCCTCGATCATCGCCTTCGACATCAGCAGCTCCACGACCTCCTCCGAGACTTCGCCGAGCATGCGAGTGTTGTCGAGAGCCAGGCCGCTGTTCTCCGCCGCTCTGTCCATGATGCGCGAGCGTCCATACTGCTCGTGTGAGTGCCAGGCTATGTCGTCCAAGGTGAACTGGATGTTCTGTTGGTACGGCAGCATCATCATCATCATCAGTCCCCCGAGGTCGCTGTTGGCCTGGTCTACTTTACCACCAAGTTCCTCTAGGCGACGGAAGAGGCTGTTGATCTCAGCGTAGAGGCGTGCCTCGAAGTCTGCGAGGCCTCCACTGAGTCTGTCCCCCTCAGCGTTCAGCTCAACCCGTGTGTCAAGGGCACGCCTGGCGAGTGTCCGTCTCCAGGTCCCGGAGAGCTTTCAGGCCATCCACCAATTCAAGGTTTTCAGGCTGGCCTGAAGAGCGATGGCGTCTCTGATTTCTTGCTGCGGGGGAGTCGCCATGCTCGAGCGGATCTCTGCCAGCTCAGAAGTCACGGAAGCACGGACTTCTTTCAGCTCATCCATCAGGGTCTTGATTTCCTGCTTGACGCCCTGGACGTCGCTGACCGGGGCTGGAAGACGTTGGTTGAGCAGTGTAGGGGGGGAGTTTAGTAAAAGAGTCAAGGGATTATTAATTTTTACCTACTATACATACACATGTATACATTCATATATTATGACTATACGATGGACCTTGTCGCGCCATCCTTGTCGCAAAAACCCATCTTTGTTACAAACTTTGTCGCGCAGTGGGCGCCCAGGCCCTGTTACAAGGCAGAAGGTTTTGACCCGCTGCCACATCAGGTTCAGGCTCACCTGAGTCAACGGATGCTTTGGCGGGCGAGGCTTCCTGTTGGTCAACTTCCGAAATCCTGGATGGTCAGGATCATCCGTGGCTGGGGGCGGCCGTCCCCATGTCCCAAAGCTAAGACAGACGGCTGCTGGTGTCCCCGGCTGTGTCGAGTTGCAGTCGTCATCGTCGTTGCCCAACTCCTCTTCCAAATCAACGAGAGTCCTTGCTTCGCCGGGCCCTTCCAAGGGCCGCAGCCCTTGTGCCACCACAGCGCCTGGAAGGCAGCTGCTGAGTATTGTAAGGTAGGCCATTCCAGTAGAACCTGAAAAAACACCTTCTGCCGGGGAGTAGTAGTAGTAGCAGTAGTAGCAGGAGTAGTAGTAGTAGTAGTCGTAGTAGTAGTAGTAGTCGCAGTAGTAATAGTAGTAATAGTAGGAGTAGCAGTCGCAATAGTAATAGTAGGGTAGCCGTGGCGGTAGCGGTCGCGGTCGCAGCAGCGGCAGCAGTATTCATTCCCCACGCTGCCTGACATCCAAGTCTGCATAGCGAGCTAGCAATGCGACTTTGTCGCACCGGACCCTCTGTTGGGGTCTACATCGGGCCAACTTGGCCTGCGATGTACTACAAATTACCGATCATCTCCTTCAGAATGTTAGACCTGGCTCATGCCGAAGCCAGATCACATATACTGCACTGCGATGCACATCAGACTCTGAGCTGGACTGGGGCCGCGCGGCACGATTGTCGTCAGTAAGCCATCTTTTGTCTTCCCCGTATAAAGGTTGGCCACACAGAATGGCTTGATAGTGCCCCTCAGTTGGCGCTGCCCCGTAGTGCAGGACCATGGACACGACCTGATAAGGGATACCGGGACATGAATGGTAGTCAGGTGGTCTTGGAGGGGCCGTGTATCGCGCTGCACATCCCGCACCTCATTATGGAAGCGCAACAGTTGCAGGCACAATAACGGAGCTGGACGGGTTAGGGCATGCACACTGCTCTGCATATGCCATGCATCCACACACCACTGCAGATGGCATATGTCACCTGAGCATAGAGGCAGCGGGATTGGCAGGAGTGCTGGTCCTGAGTTCAATGTACACAGGCGTTCATCCCGAAATCTGCGAGCCTCCCACATCGGAGCCACAGGCAGACATCATGCTGGCGTCCTAGCTGAGGCCATTGCCCAAGCAGAAGCCTCCACTGCATAAGCTGCGTGACCTGAACGGAGGTGGGCTTAGTGGCGCCGGATACCAGGGCTTGATAGCATGAGTGCAAACCAATGCTGGTATTGCCATGGTGGTGAAGTTGAAGCACCGACCAGGCTGTGGTCAAAATGGAGGAGTTGATGTCGCACAGATTGTTGCGATTGTGCAGATTAAGTTTGAGCAGAGGCCCTGACCAGCCACGAGAGGCCTTGGCGGACCTGATCCATCAGACCGTTGTACTGGGGCCGTTCTCTGCGAAGACGACAGCCCAGAAGATGCCATGCTCCTTGCCCCACCCAGTTCTGCAGAGTATTCCAGACTGGATCGCCGAGGGGTCGTAGGGATACCTCCAGGCGGAACTGCATCCACTCGGTCGTTGGCTGATCTGTCAGCTTCTTGTAGCTCCGCAACCTGTGTAGCGCCTCCTCGGTGACACCCTTCCTCAGCTCGACCGTTTGTCTCAAGAGATGTCCTCGGTAGGCACCGTTGGCTTGCTCTCGTCCACCTGTTACTCCTTTTGCAGAGGATTCCACTTCAGAACTCTCCAATGACCTCTCTCGTCCACCCAGTTGAGTTGCTTGGCCTTCCCCAGCTCGGCCGGGGTCTTCGCAACAGTGGCAACCGGCCGTGCAATTCTATCATCAACTGTTTGAACATGGCAATCTTCAGCGAGTGTGTCAAAGTGCTCGGAGAATTCTCCCTTTCTGTCCTCCATTTCTCTGCCGTTTGGTGGAGCAGAGATACGATGCTGCCCTGGCCGGTCTTCACGAAGAGATAGAGGGTCACATCCTGTCTCAAGGAGGCAATGGTCTGTTCCTGTTGCAGCGCATGTGTTGCTGATAGTAGTCCGTCTCCCCTATGTAGTAGCGATGGGACTGGCTCATTGCCTGTGCTGGCCACGGGTTGTCCCACTCGTCTGAACCATTGGTGTGGTCCCAGCTCGGTGGAGGGACCGGCACTTTGCCTTTTCCTTTCCCTTTCTTCCGATTGCCTTGTCCCTGGGTTGTCGGATGAGTCGAAAAGCCCTCCTCCGGTCGAGGCCGCTTGGTGGCTTCCTCCGAGTCGAGATCCATCTGGTCCAAGGTGAAGGGACTCATACCAAACTTGCAAGTAGGCACAAATGCCTAGAACAGGGCACTGTAAGTAGTGACGATCCTTGTTCACCCGAGACTGGTTACAGTAGCGACAAGGTAGAACAATGGCCCGTCGGAAAGCCTTCAGCAGATGTTGGGCTGCTGTGCGTTGCTCGAGCCAGGATGCGTGCGCATGAGCAATGCTTGAGTCCAACCGTGTCAGCACACCACTGAAAGCACACAGGGCAGTGATGCATTAAGTGCTGCTGGATTGTGGTATCACTGGCCAGGCCCACCCATTGACCTGCTTGTAGTCGCTGTAGGACCTCCGGTCATGCAATCAGGGGGCGCTCTGAGTTGCGAGGGGAGGCAGAATGTGCCGCAGGTTGCGTGGAGATACCTGGTGGCGGAGTGGAGAGGGCAAGTTCTGATTGGCTCGTGGAAGGGTCAGCGGCATTGGAAGAATGTGACCTGAGAAGCATTTGCCGGTACCAAGGGTTCGGTCCGGGATTAGACAGTGTAGCCCCTTCAGCTCGTGGCAGCATCTGCGCCGAATGTGCTGCTTGAGATTGTCCCACTGTCGGAAGGCATGATGACAAAGCTTACACGTGGGTATGCCACCTAGGCTGTGCAGACTTCTGTCAATAGGCACTTCATCGGCTTTCGGCGCCTTCTGAGAGTGCTCAGCAGATTCATGAACCCTTAGCAGACGATAGGTAGTATAAGCACGACCGCAAGTGTGACATTCGAAGGGCGCCTCGACGTTCGCCGTGGAGGCCGTCACTGATGTCGCGTGGGGCTGTATCTGCCAGGCTTGGAACCGGGCCGCCGTGTCCCGTGCTTGGTTCAGATGAAGGTCGGCTACAGTGTGTCCGAGAGTCTCAGAGTGCTGGAGTTGTTGATGCAAGGTATGCGCCTCCTTGTGTAGCATCTCCAGTACGGTCGAGAGCCGGAATCGTCGAAAGAGGTCCCGCGCGGATACTTTGCTGAGGTGTGCAAACAGATGAGTGATGGCACGAACCTGACGAGTGAGCTGATGCTGCATTCGATGGATGTCCTGCAGATTGGGTGCCGAGGCTGTAATACCACAGAGCAGGGTCGGCACAACCGTGGTCTTCCAGATAGCAAGACGCTTGCCTACGTCGAGTTGGGAGCGTGAGCA
Source organism: Symbiodinium sp. clade A Y106 (assembly GCA_003297005.1). NCBI lineage: Eukaryota > Dinophyceae > Suessiales > Symbiodiniaceae > Symbiodinium > Symbiodinium sp. clade A. Next base: position 76,890 of record BGNK01002169.1, on the reverse strand, counting down.
AAGTATCTTGCGGAGCCGCTGCCAGGTTTGATTGGCCGCCTACATGCGATAAGCAACCGTGCGCTTCGCCGCCGAGTGATGCGAGATTTTAACTCCCAGGTAAACGTGATGCTCCTTGAGTGGGAACTCATAAGTCCGACCTTTCGGAGTTCGAAGTGGCAGGTGCGGGCCAGTTTCGCGCGTAACCTGATGCTGTCGCAGCCATCGTCTAGCGAAGCTACCACGAATTCGGAGTAGTACAGCCGACTTCTTCTGATTGATACACATTCGAGCATCAGCGAGTGTGTCTAACAGAAACCCAAGTCGTTGCTCCGCTCGTTCAAGATCTTGATACCGCTGAACTTGGTCGGAGGCATGAAAGTCATCCGCGTAGCACGTCCCACTGTGGGTGACCCACTCAGGGGTGGCCACACCTGCTGCAGGGAGACGAGAAGATATCCAGTGCAGAGGCTCCAGAGCAGAGGTGCAAGGTGACACCCTTGGCGCACTCCTTGAGAGGCCTGAATGCAAGCCTCCCAACCAAGGTGTGNGCAGGGAGACGAGAAGATATCCAGTGCAGAGGCTCCAGAGCAGAGGTGCAAGGTGACACCCTTGGCGCACTCCTTGAGAGGCCTGAATGCAAGCCTCCCAACCAAGGTGTGTTACATAGCAACTCGCACTTCACTTCCGCTCCCTTTGCACATCTGCAAGCGAAGTGCACAGTGCGCGCAGCTCTTATTGAGCTGCCTTCCAGCCGTGGCCGGCGGGCGGGCGGGAGGGCTCTTGAGCCCGCGTCCGCACATCACTCGTTGCTATCTCACAGCAACTCGCACTTCACTTCCGCTCCTTTTGCACATCTGCAAGCGAAGTGCACAGTGCGCGCAGCTCTTATTGAGCTGCCTTCCAGCCTCACCCGACCTATCCCACCTCACGCGGGCGATCGCCGAGACCACGGCGGAAGAAGTTGTACCACTTATGTGGCGGCACCCCGGCCGCTTGCAGTTGTTGAGCGAACTGAAAGACGGTCGGAAAAGAGTGCATGAGATCGAAGATCTGTTGTTTCACTGGCTGGCTCAAGAGAGGCAGAAAAAGAACTGCTGTCACCTCCTGGACATAGATTTCCATGATCTTGCTGTTGAGCCAACGCCCCCTACGTCTCGTGAGCTCGGAATCCTCTGTCACCTGCATTAACCATGTTGCCCCGCCAGCGCGCAGGCTGGCAAGGTCTAGTTGTTTTCCCCGCGGGCCCGGCAGCAACGCCAAACACTGGAGGAGAGCACGGTAGCGATTCCGAAGCGTCTGGCCTGCCATTGGCCAGAGACGTGCGCCTGGCTTCAAGGGGCCGAAAGCAAAAACTACGAACTCCAGGAGATAAGGTTGATCTAGTCGAAGAGCTTGATGACGAGCCGCACGGTTCCTCGTTTTTGGTTCCAAAATGGAAAGCAGAGCATAGGCAACCGTTTCGTCAAGATCTTGCGGCAGCACTAGATCACGCCTCTTCGCAGCGAGAACCTCGCCTATACGGGCGAGGCCCCCCCAAGCAAGAGCCAGAACACCTCCAACAGTAGGCCACCCCCAAAGACAGCAGACTGTGAGCATGGCAAGCAGGACCTGCCAGGGCATTGCATAATGGTGAATGTGTGGCTCGTGCCGCAACCAGTTGAAGGCCACGTCCCAAGCAGGTTGTAGCATCCTTCTGATCGTTGGCAATCTTGACGCCAAAGCATTCAGTGTCTCAGCATAATGTCCGTAAGGTCTGCCTGCAGCGAACAGCTCGCGGCCATACCGCGACAGGACCGCGTTTATGCTATCAATATCGATGGGAGGCTGAGCGTCAAAAAGGGATGTACCAACCCCCGCCGAGGACAACCACAGCTCGAACTCACTCCACAGTCTGTCCCTCTGCGTCCTCGTAGCAGCCTCAACTTGTCGCTGAGCGCTCAACTCCAAACCAGCACGGCGCGCTTGGCGCACCTTGTCAGCCTGGTTTCGCGGCAGTAGGAGCACAGGAGCCTCGGGCGCACCATGGCAAAATGGGCTGCGGATACCGACCACTAAGAACCACCAGCCCAGCACATGCCAAAGAGAACACAGGGACAAAGGACCTTCGCCTGGAAAGCCGAGAGTGCTGTCAAAGTCCAAGTGCGGGCGGCAGAACAGCCTGAAGGACCAGGTGGCATAGCGTGCTGAAGCACAGAGGTCGGAGTGGGGCCTGAACCCAAGGAGGAGAACAAGGCGAACCCAATTTGCAGCCCACCGGCGGATGCGAGGAAGCGCGAGGAGGACTCGAGATAGTTCAGGAGGGTAGTCAGCCACACACAGGCCAAGCCCAGGTTCCTTGACGCCTTCCTGACGAGAAGGCCCATCCGCCGGCATCAAGCGGGTCGGGCAGAAAGGCAGGGCAGCATAAAGACCATAGCCTATTGCGGTAGCCGCAACTCTATCCAAGGCTTGAGACAGAGCTCGCGAGCTGCTTCTCCCCTTCGCCAGGGAACACCTGGCAACGTTGGAATCAATCAGGGACGCGAAGCGGACGTTACCACCGCGAGCAGCCAACATCTTCATGAGACGGCCAAAAGTGGAGGTTTCAAGAATGTTGATGTGGACGGGCCTCGGCCAGAGGAAAGCCTGCTCAGTAGTCCAAGTGGCAGTCAACGCGAGGTCGTTTACCCACGCATTTTCGAGGCCTTCTGTGTCGGGTGTCAGGGCGGAGACACGCGATATCCTGGATTGGATCGCACGATCAAGATCGGCCGAAAGGAGCTCAGCAGACAAACCAGGAAGGGGAGGGATATCCTCACAAGTGCCAGCCCCGTGGGTATCCCCTCCTAAGGAATCGAGGAAGAGATGGACACCCAACACCTCACAAGGACGCACGCAAGGCGCCCCGAAGCTATTCAGCGACACCGTAAGGCTAACACAAGCCGGACGATCGCGAAGCGCCCTCCATGAGGGAAGTGCACGCATGATGCTGGCCTGTGGCTGAATGATGACGGCTGGGACCCCGGCCTTTTCGCAAAAAGCCACCAGCAAGATGCAGCGAAGGGCCACACAGGAGTCATGCCGCACCTTTTTCAGTCCCTTTCTAAACCCAAAAGGAGCAAGCCAGGACCGCAGGGGGGGCACACAGCTCGGGGAGAAAGAAGCCACAGGAGGGACCGCGACAAGAGAGTCAAGGCGGCCCGACTCCAGAAGGTAGAGGGCCCACAGGAATGCTCGAAACGCTATTTCGGGCCCCGCTCCAGGGGAAAGATCAAGCCAAGGGCCGACTTGCCAGCCTCGGCTAGCCAGGGCATCAAGGCAACAGGCCGAAGAAAACCCGAGTCCAAGTGACGCAAACCTTAAAGTCAAAGGCCTGCCTATGGAAGGGAAGTCATCGGCATCACGGTCGTCAGCAAAAGGCTCAGCGGTCCGTTCCTCCCAGTCGGGGTCAATCCTCCGTAACATAGCCTCCTCCTTCGCAAGGACACGGGAAGGCCCACCCTTACGATCCGAAGCACGCCAAAGCTCACGGACGGTGGCAAGAGAGCAAGGGGCACTTACGATGGCTCCTCCAGTTTCGCAAGCATCAGTGGCAAACACTTGCTCCAACCAGGGAGCACCCAGGTCAGAAGCCATCATGGGCGCAAGAACCGCCGCTAGCACCAGCTCGTCAGCGACGCTGCGAGGCAAAGCCACATACCGTGGTGCATAAGGGTTGCACTCAGCACCAGAAACAAGACTGAAAGCCTTCCTGAAAATCGTCATGAGAGGCCGCCGGTACATGATGATAGAAGTCCAGGCACCCAACAACGACAGGTGGAGCGAATCAGTAGTCTGAGGCAGTGTGGCCACCGCGAGAGTGACGCTAGCTATGCAAAGGCGCTTTTCGCGAGGAGCTCCCGCGAGGATTCTGCCCCATGACCTTGTTCGCTCCGATGAGTCAATCTCACAGCCGGCAACTTTGCCAAGCGAGGCGGCACGAACATCTTTTCCAGGAGACCCCTCAAGGCCTGCATCATGATAGGCTGCCAGAGCCCGGTCATGTACCCCGGCAGCAGCGGTGCCGTCCGGGGGCACAGAGATATCCTGTATCGACACTGAGAACAGATCATCAATGACCAACCCAGATATGCGGTCCGTGGACGGAAAAGGTGCATCGGCACGCAGCTCACTGAAGACATCAAGGCACCCAGCTTGGGATAAGAACTGCCTGTGGCTGGCAGTCGCGAGCTCTACACCTAAATGGTCACCCTGCAGCACGCTTTTGAAGCACACGAAGACCTCAGAAGGTAAGGCAGGCGAGGGCGCACAGGTGGGCCCATGGATCCCACAGGAGAAGGGAGGCACAGGTGCGCGCATCCTTTCAACCAAATCCTTAAGGGCCGAAGTCTCTTGCAGATGCTCCGATGGCACAGGAGGGAACAACATGTTCGACCGCGATCGGGCTGCTGTGCATCGGAACTGATGATAGAAATCCCGTCTGTCTGTGACTGACAGCGCAACCCACTCCTGGCAAGGATTTGCATAAAGAGACAAAAGCAAAGGTCCCGTTGGAAGGCCCGAGGAGGCAGCATGAACCGGAAACTCTGCAAAATTGCGTCCACGCCTATCGCCAATCTGGCGGTCGGTGGCTTGATTCTTTGCGCAATTGAATATACGCACATAGTGATGGCTGTCATGACTAGCCAATCCAGAGCTCTCGAGGTGAAGGAGTCCTAGCCTATCCCACAGAAGAGCTAAGGAAATAATCTCGCTGGCGTTTTCCCGCGAAACATCAGGCCTGGCTGAACCGGGGCACACGCCTCCATGGAGAAGGCAGCTGGGATCAAGGAAGGGATAAGCAAGGCTATCAGGAAGATAGCCAGTTGGATCCCACCTCCCAGTACCAGACAACTTAAGCCGTGATGCATTCAGAGGGCCGTATGGCGAGAAAGAAGGAGCATCAGCAGGAGCACCTGGCAAAGGGGCTGCAGAAGCAGCAGTCGCGGACCTCAAAGGGGTCGGAGGCGCAACCTGTTGTGATTCCGAGAAGGAAGAAGGAAGGTTGGCAGTGCCGAGGGCAGAAGAGGAGCAGCAGCATTCCCAGCCCGAGCGCCTGGAGCAATCTCAGAGGAAAACCCAGGAAACACGGAGCCGTAAGGGTCAGCAGAAGGCCCCTCCACGCACAAAGCGGTACACAACCTGCCAAGGCTTGCATGTAATTCCCGTGACCGGCGACCCGCATCCTCAGCTTTAAAGGACACGTCACCGCACGCCTGAACAAACGACTCGACCTGCAGGAAAGCATTCAGCTGAGCAGGGTTGGGCCGTCTCCGCAGGAGATGAAGAGGGGTGGGCACCCGGCCTCCATGGAGGTAGTTGAGCGCAACAACGATGGTGTGCACCACCCTCCTGCGGGCAATCTCAGACCTCTTGCGCCCGGAGGCACCCGGAACATGTTGAAAAATCCCAGGGAACGGCACAGGCAGAGGGAACAAGGCGTGAGCTGAAGCAGGCTTGCTCCAGGAGATGTGCAAAGAACTCTTGAGGGCAGCAGCAAAGGGCGCCCGAGTACGAAGGATTCGAGGGACCAGGCTCATGGCCCAGGCCCGGAAAGACACAAAACTGGAATCAGGAGCAGGAGACTCTTCGGGCCGAGGCCCGGACAGTGGAAAGGGTGGAGCACACTCATTGGTGGCACCAGTCTCCGTCACCTGAGAGGCATAAGCAGAGTGCTGAGCAGCAGGCGGGGCATCGTCACGACACAAAGGCACACCTGGAACTAGGCCGATGCATCCTTGGGCTTGCGAGGAAACCTCCTCTTCCCGCTCTTTGGCTGCTCCGGTTCGGGCTGCCGTGACTTGGTCTGCACAGACGTAGCCTCGGCCCTTCGGCTGGCCAGCCCGTCCACCTCTTTCACATATGTCATCGCCGTTGTCGCCCAACCCTGGGGACAGAGTGGGCCGAATGCTCGTAAGCGAGGATTTTGCGAGGGAGGGCGATGTGCAAATATGGCGGACGGAGGGTCCTCGAGCAGCGATAACAGATACGCTACATCCCAGCGGCCGTTGTCGATTACGGATTGTTCGAGTGCAACCATAGCAAGGGCCGCCAAATCCCCGGCGGCAAGAACATCCTCCGCAAGGAGGGCATTTGACAAGTTTGCCAGAATCCACATAACGAGCCCTGCATCTCGATGGGATCCATACCCGCCGGTGCGCTCCACATATGTGGTGAAGAGGGATGGCTTCTGTCGGCATGCCTCGGCCAGGGAGGTAGGGACCTGCTCGGTGGGAGAAAGCCGACGGCAGGCCTGCTGTGCCACCTGTAAGAGAAACTGGCCGCTTCCCGTCGCCAGCTCCTGCTGCAACCTTTCGCGCTTTGCTGCGCCTCGCATACCCAAGCCTAGCACGCCTGAGCTCCCAAGGGCAGCAACATCCGACAGACCGTCGGCACTTACGAGGTGCGACACTAGTTGGGTCAAGGCCCGGGACTGCTCGAGAACCGCAGTCGTCATAGGATCGTTGCTCCCGGCGGCCCCTGGCTGGAGCAGCTCGGCCTCCTCTTTCTCCAATGCCCCCGCCCCCAAAGGAGGAAGCTCCGGCTCCTCCTCCACACGACCGGCTGGATCCTTCGCACGAGGTGGGGGACCAACCCTCCCGGTGAGAGCCCTGAGCATGTCGTGAGGCATCGGCGCCTTGGGTTGGCCCGGCAGGAACCTTTCCTGATGAGGTTTTGCAGTGGCCTGGGGAGCCTGAGGTGGGGCGGCTAGCCTTTCCTCCAGTAACTGCTGCCGGCTTGCAAGGGAAGTCACCTGATTCGAAAGCTGAGGGAGAAGGGAAGTGAGAAGCTCGATCTGATCCTGAAGCTGTGCAGTTGACGCCCTCTTGGCACCGCCCTCTCTCTTTGCCTTTGCCTTTGCCTTTGCCTTCGCAGTTGCCGGGGGCTCGAGAGCCTCCTCCTCGACAGCAGAGTAAAAGGCCAGGCGCTCCCCTGCTTCGTCCTGGAGCCACCCACGCACTTCGGCAAGGAGTGGCGGGAAATCTGGGAAAACACCTCCCTCGGGAGCGAACCCCTGCGACTCGACGCCATCTGTCACAGGGCCGGCCCTTCTCAGACAAGAGCCTGCCTCCTCGTTGAAATCCACCACCAGCACAGCCAGCGGATGACCAGTGGGCAGAAGGGAGCCGTCGTCCTGCTCCACCAGGCCTGGCACAGCTAAGTCTTTGTGTGGCCCGACCACCCGATCGGCACCGCCGCCTCCATCGACGGCCAGCTCGGTATGAGAAAGGGCCCCCGCTGGCAGAGCTAGCAAGAAACCCCCTGGGCGCGACAGCACCGGCACGCAGATGAAGCTCTGTTGTGGGGCCTGAGGAGGCCATGTAAAAACCAGAACCCCTAAACCATAAGGATCCTCTAAGAACTCCTGAACCAACTCCATTATGCCCAGGCAGGAAAATCCCTCGAAGCACCCAAGGCGTAAACTCGGGCCTCGCCCTCAGTAGGGAACCCGTGTCCCACGAAGGTGCTGCCTTCAATGCGACCCGTGGCCAGAGCAAATGCACGATAGGACCTGAAGGCGGCAGGACCGGAGCCGTCCCCGAAGCGGAGCACCACGTAGATATTTGACCTGACAGACAAAGTAGGGGTAGGAGGCACAGCACGAATACGACCCTCCAGCACAAGGCTTGCAAAGTAGCCAGCGTCCCAGGCTCTGGTAGCACGCGGGGTGCGATCTGCAACCCGGAGGCTGCGCACAAGGAAAAGGGCCTGGGCAGAGACAGGCGGGGGGCTTGGAATCGGCTGAGGTGTAGCACGGGAATGGCTTAGGGTCCTAGGGGGTAGGGCTCCGGCCGGAGACTTAGGGTACCCCGAAGAGGAGGAACTAGGGTTCCTAGGGGTGGAGGGAGCGGGCTCGCTCACTAAAACCCAACCCTCGTCAGCCTCCTGACGCACAGAAAGCTGGGCAACGGCTCTGGTAAGAGCCCAGATCGCGGCACTAAGGTCCTCAGTCCTGTCGGGCCTCTGATCGCCCATACAAGTAGGGCCGCAACCGGAGAGCAGCAGGCCTAGGAACCTCAGGTGAAGCAGGTGCAACCGAAGGTGGTTTAAGAAAGATGACCTCTCGAAAGATGTAGAGGACAAGGGCAGCACCAACGGAGCAGCCAGCAAGTCCAGCCAGCAACAGCACAACCACAGAGGAGGTGCAATGTGCTGGGCAGCCTAGACCCCACCAATTTGAGGTCGATCCCTGAACCACCAAGGACAGCACCTGTGGCACCCAGCTCATGCTCTTGAGCCCGCGTCCGCACATCACTCGTTGCTATCTCACAGTAGTGCACCTCGCTGTACCAACTGGAGACCCAATCGCGGAGCTCATCTGGTAGCTGGGCCGCCTCCATGGATTGCATCAGTAGCTCCCAGGACAAAACGTCAAATGCTGACGTCAAGTCAAGAGAGATTTGGCTTCCTGAATGCGCTTACAATGGGATTGTACACGGAGGATGGCATGAGAGGTGCTGCGTTGTGTGAGGTAGGCGAATTGAGGAATTGATTGTAAATACTGGTTGACATAGGGCCTGAGCCGCCCTTGCAAANAATGGGATTGTACACGGAGGATGGCATGAGAGGTGCTGCGTTGTGTGAGGTAGGCGAATTGAGGAATTGATTGTAAATACTGGTTGACATAGGGCCTGAGCCGCCCTTGCAAAATGCGAGCAATAGCCCTGCCCCCAGCCTCGGTGAGGCCGATGGGTCGGAGGTTCTTTGGCTCCAATGGTCGCAGTATCTTGGGCACCAAGGTGATCCACGCATCTTTCCAGAGCTGCGGGACTCGGGTGGCTTGACAAGTGTAAATCGCAAGCGCCGGGGCCAAGATATCTGCCAGCCGGTGTGGCCTTATGTGCAGGCAGGGCGAGAATAGCACGCAGGACCTCCTCTTCAGTGACCGGCATAAAACATATTTTGCGGCGGACAGGAAGTGCACCGGGATCAGGGGCAGTGTAGAGTTTGGTGTAATGAGTTCGTAGTTGCTCAATCTGGGTGGAAGCATCTTGAAGACAGCCTTGGGCATCTCTAAGCTGAACAGCAACCTTTTTACTCTTCGGGGCCAGAGAACGTATGCCTGCATAGAGCCGACGGGTATCTTTTGAGGCAGCTGCGGTCTGTAGATCCGCGAGACGATTGCAAAACCAACGCTTCTTGGCCTCTTTGCTGGCCTTGCGAGTCCAGGCCGCCTCCCATGCTCCCCAGCGGAAGAACCAAGGGCGGTGTAGGTTTCCTCCAGGTAGCCTCCTTGGTGGTCTTGTTGTAGTAGAAGGTGAGACCAGACTCTGGGTCCTTGTGTCCCGACCATGGTTCAGGCAGGACCAGGTCAAGAGCCCGCTCCAACAACCGCCCTCCGCTGTCCCTTTTAGGAGCTGCTGGCGGGACCAGCGTGCTTCGCCGTGAACACCGTCAGCGGCGGTGGATAAAGTCTCCACCTCAGACTGGGGCCATCGTCCATTGAAGCAACCGTGTCCCGACACGGCTGGAGGTGCTGTATGTCCACTGTGAAGATCCTTCTTTTCTGGACCTTCGTCCCGTCACCAGTCGCACATTCCTGGAGGTGGAGTCCGTTGATGGCATAATGAGGACGTGAGCCATTCAGTTCAGAACGGTGGCCTCCAACGATAACTGCTTCAGTGCCCGCCTTCAACCTCTGTGACGAAAACCTCACACCCAGCTTCCATGGCTTTGATCGGGTCGATGGTCATCTCGATGGGCTGGGTCGACCGCATCCCACTCTTGTAGCTCGCGTCGTTGAGACGGGCTGCTGAGAGGTAGCTGTGGGACCGGTCCGATTTCGCTGCTCCGGGGACCATGCCACTCTGGAGGATGCCGCTCATTCCTCTCATTCGTACAATGATAGAGCTTCTGGGGAACCTGGTTGAACGGCAGGACCGTGACCCCTGTGATGCTGCTCATCCGCTCGGCCTGGGAGTCATCGAGGAGGCTGTAGAATGGCGCGGATGCGGACTGGGAAGAGGGGTTGTCCGATAGTCTCGCGCATCGGGATATCGATGCCTTGCAACCGGATCCTTCCCTTCTTGTCCGCCTTCGCCGCTCTGAGAAGCTGCCGAACGCCCCATCGCCGGTCACGATGCCCGTTTCATACACCAGAGGGTGGTCTTCAAGCTCGTGCCCTCTAAGGAGCAACTACAGGAACTTGAGATCTCCGTGATGGAATTTCACGTTTGTCTCGCCATTGATGTCTTCTGGATTGAAGCTGCCGCTGCCCCTCTTTCCTGTGGCTCTCCTCTTCAGGCCCCGGCTCAGGCTCTTTCTCTGCTTCACTCTCCTGGGCCCCAGAGCCTTCAGCCTCAGGCTCGAGGTTCCCCTGAAGTTCCCCCCGGTTCTTTCTGTAAGCCCCCCAAGGCCCCGGGCCAATGGTTCAAGCACAACTCTCGGCAGTGGGCCTGCGGAGGGAGCTGCAGCATTGGCCCGGTGGCGGGCGGGATCCTCCTCTGGATCGACAGCGACCTCCACCATCTCTGCTTCAGCATCCAGCTCCTCAGCTTCTGCAGGCGGGCTGGAAGGCCGCCTATCCGACATTTCAGCGCTGCAAGTTGAAGATATCGGTGCCAGCGACGTCAACACATGCCACAAGTGAGCCCCGCAGAGCTTCGATCAGGCACGAGGGTTGGGGCACCCCCGTGGTTTGTAAGCATAGAGGCTGCGTGTGGTTTGCAGTCACCGACAGCAAAGGGTTTTCAGCATGCAAGGTGAGCACATAAACCAGCTGAAGCAGTGCAGAGTCTCTCAAGAACTGTGACAATGACAGGGCTGAGGCCTGGACTGGACAGTGCTTCTGTCGTGAGCTGGGCGCTCCCACACACCATACTGAAACGTCAATGGGAGGGAACATAGTAAGAGGCAAGCGGCGGCCTTGCTGCAGCTGCTCAATCGAGAGAACCATGTGATCAGCCTGGGTGAGGCAGTCAGAGCACAGTTGCAACAGCCAGAAGGTGGGCGCAGCTTGCCTGTCCACACGAAAGGAAGATCTTCGGCTGTCCTCGCAACGGGCCCGACCATGCTGGCCCGGAGCCATGTGCACCTCTACTGTTGAGGCTGGAACGTAATCGTGATAGTCCAACCTGGCATGGCAACCTTTGGGGTCGCTGCCGGTGGCGGCCGAGCTTTAGGAGGTGCTGGCTTCGTCGGCGGAGCGGTCGTCGCAAAGAGCTGCTGATAGTGCTGTACTGGTGTAGCAGCGAACGGCGTAGCACCGACCCGGTTGAGCCGCAAGGCGTAGATGGCACTGGAGAGCTGGGCATCGGCACGGGCGGAGCCCAACGGTGCTCTCTGTGTCGTGGATGGCGCCGGTGGCGGCGGCCCAGCTGGTGCAGACCCACGCGTCGACACAGAGTCGGGTTAGCGGAGGTAGAGGAGGCATGGGTGGAGCCCACCGTTGTGCATCATTGGTCGTCTCGCCGCTTGCACGAGGCATGTTGACTGGCGTTGGCGGTGGAGGGCCTCGAGGAGCCGCAGCTGCCTTCGCCGCTGGGCCAGCGTCCTCAAATGAAGGTGGACTGGGAGGGCTTGGCGGACTGCTTGAAGTGTCCGGTGAGGCCGGAGCGCTGGCCTTGGCCTTTGCCCCAAGTCTGCTCCTGGATCTCGCCGTCCCGGCCGCCCGTCGGCTTTCTTTGGGCGCCATGCTGTAGCCAGGGAGCCTATCACTCGGCCTTCTTGAACAGTCAAGGCTTCGCAAGACACTGGCTTTGCCATGGTAGTCACAACACGCCACAGACTATGTGGGCAGTGCACAGCAGTTAGCAAAATTTGCAAGACTGGTGCCACTCTGAGGGTCGGGCTTGGCTGAAGGCAAGGTCGAGAGCCCCCAGTAGACGACGGGGAGCACTAGCAGAGCCAAAAAGACACTCCGGGCGATGGCGTAGGCAGGAGACAGGAATGGAAGGGAACAAGGTAGGTTCCCAGTGCTATGCGGCAATGCTCCATCCTGCAGCCTACAGCTGTGTTGCCTTGGGAGGTCCAAGTGCCTTCTAGTGGACTCCTTGAGCCAAGGAGCTTAGCCGCAGCAGTAGCAACCGTATAGCAGCAGTAGTAGTAGTAGTAGCACTAGGAATCACAAGGCTCTTCATCATTTAATCAAAGCTCGCATCTACTGACGCATGGGAGCAGGAGCAGAGGTAGAGGGAGCCGCCGCACATCAAAAAATGTTCCTGAGCATGCGCTTGCTGCCGTGACGACTCGTACTCGGATCTGGCAACCTCCTCTTGGTGCCAGCGACTTCGATCTTGCGAGATGTCGCCATGTGTAGGATGCCGTGACACATCGTGTTGGAAATTGGCAATACATTGGCCTCATGTCGGAATGACAAGCCTCTCGGTGGGCGGCGTGTCGGCGCTGAAAATCGAATCCAGCCACCCAAATTCGCATAGCGTTTTACCACAGATGATCTTGAACCAGGATGAACATCTCATCTCTGGACCGATCTCATGGCGGGCTTACCAAAGCAAGGACAGAAGTATGTTGAACCAGGATTGAAAATTGGTTTCTTGGTTGATCCCAGCTCTGGGTTGCTAGGTTTGGCTGCTGGCACGAATGTCAAACAACAAGGCAGCCGAAAAGTCCAGAGCATCCTGTGCGGGGCGGGGCGTGTGTTGCAGCAGCAGTCAGTCTTTAGGACTTCAGGGTGTACCGCAGGTTTGGGGTCTGCGGGAAGGATGAGCGCCGTGGTCCTGAAAAATGCCAATAGTTGTCGGTGTCCGCCTGTGCTTGAGAGACAGAATTCTGGCCGCGCCCCGGAATCCGATAGTACTTGAAGGAAAGCCATTTCGCGGTGTCCTGGTGGTGTGCTGCGGGTGTCTCCTGCCGCGGGGGTCTTCCAGCCTCCTCCCGTGGTCTCCTGGTTGTCGTCACCGTCGTCATAGCCGTCGTGATGCTTCAAGGGCCGGTCTTGCACAGAGACTCTGATTTTATTTGCGTGGTTTCGTTCTGCCTATGGAGCCTGCCAGCAGCACGGCTGTCAGCATCCGGCGAAGCACCAAGAGGGGCGCTAAAGTGCAGAAGTTTTGGGGGGCTGTCTCATTCCCTTGTACCATCAGTAAGCTCGTGCAGTCGAGGAGTCGCTAGGACGCTGAATTCCGCAACTGTCAGATAACGCGTGTCCGGGAATCGCCAATCTGACTGAGCGCTTGAAACAATGGCAGTGGGGAGTCCACGAATTATGATGACACGTGTAACCCTTACAATCTGAGAATCCTGAACCTGTTTGCGAATCACCCGACAAGCTTCAAAGGAAACGTCAGCAGCAGATGAGTACCAGTGTTTGAAGCCAGGTCGAAACACAGGGCCGGTCGGAAATACCAAACCAACATTGCGGGCTGTTGCCGTTATGACAGGCAACAACTGGGGCAGGAAATTGATCTCCTCGAAATCATTGCAGGGTCACATATAGGTAGACAGGTAGACACAAACGCGCACTCTATCAGGGTTGTGCTGCTGCTCATACACAAGTTGGTCCGTTTCTCGGGCATCGTGAGCAGAAAATTGGCACTCCACTCTGCCATCGCGCGCAATGTATAAACACTTTGAGTGAGGACATGATGGAGTGCACTAATGTTTATATCCGTGAGCTCCGGCTGATGGTTTGCTCCATCGTCCAGCTTAGTGCTGTTTTCTAATCTATCACGCAAGGAAACTAAGCCGACCACACGACCTTAATGTGGATTGCAGGGCTTTTGGTGTATCGCTACTCTCCCTCGCTTGCTGCTCCTTCGCCGTGACCTCGACTTCTCCTTTCGGCGTCGCTCTTCCGTGGCTAGGCCTGGAAGCAGCGCATTCTGGTGATTGCCGGTGCCGGAACACACAGTGGCGGACGGGAATCTTTCAAAGCTCCAAGCGCTTTTTCGCCGCAGCATCAGCCAGGCGGCGCTTGGCCTAAGTCGGGCCAGTGACCGGTGGCTCTCACACCGCCCGCCACGCACCTTGATGACTTCAGATCGTTCACCAAAAGCCAATCCTGACATCGGTGAGACGGGAACGAGAACGAAGGCATTGCGATCAGTCCTGAAACCGTTTCCATTGCCAGTTGAAGCCGCTCCACAGCTGCAGAGGACAATACGTGCCTCACCTCCGACCTCAGATCCGTCGATCCCTACTCCGATGCCCTCCACAGCGCCGCTCTAGCCAAACGCAAGACATTCCTGCTGGCAACCGTGTCTCTCCTCCCTTCCACTAAAGCAGTGCACCCTCGAACCCATCTGCCGTCTCTCAGAGACTGTCATGGCGCCCACTTTAGCCTCCCACCCAGTTCGGAGCTTTCCCGGAGCATTGCTGCATTGCGACCGAGCCGGGAAAGCTGGCCACAAGCTTTGCCGAGCTTGGAACGAAGGTAAACGACTATCGCATGCAGTAGAGTCGTCGGTGTAGTGTCATGGTCGTGGTCGCAGTGGTGCAGTGGCAGTAGCAGTGGTCGTGGTCGTAGAAGTCGTAGTAGTAGTACTAGTTGTTGTTGTTGCTGCTGTTGTTGTTGTTGTTGATGTTGTTGTTTTGCCACCCACAAGGCACGCCAATGACAGCTCCGCGGGCACTTAACGGAAACTAGTCACAATGGAGCCCAGCAATAAAGAGAGAAACAACAGAATCGGTGGTTTAAAAGAGAAATAGAATAGAACAAGCCATAACAAAAGCTCCATCGATTTGGACTTCTTGGCCAATGTGTTCCCCGTGCTCTCGGTCACTTTTGCGAGATAGAGGGACATCTTCACATCGTGAGTTCAAGGAAAGTTGGAGCAGCTAGCTGGAGGGGTGTGGGAGCAGCGCAGCTCAGCTAAACAACCAAAGATGAAATAAACCCTAGATGGAGGCTCACCAACAGCTCACCGGAAACCCACATCAGCCCGTTCCCACCCCGACTATGCTGTAAATCCACAGTCCTGCAGCTGCAGTAGTAGTAGTCGTCGTAGTAGTAGCAGTAGTAGTAGGAGTAATAGTAGCAGTAGTCGTAGAAGTAGCAGAAGTACTAGAAGAAGTAGTAGTTGTAGTTGTTGTAGTAGTTGTCGTAGTAGTAGTAGTAGTAGTAGTAGTAGTAGTACTAGTAGTACTAGTAGTACTAGTAGGAATAGTAGTAGTGAGTAAGTAGGTAAGTAAGCAAGCAATAGTAGTAGTTGTGCACATAGTAGTAATAGTAGTAGTAGTAGTAGTAGTAGTGGTAGTAGTGGTAGTAGTAGTAGTAGTAGCAGTAGCAGCAGCAGTAAGAGTTGTACTAGTAGAGTCGTCGTCGTAGTTGCAGTAGTAGTCATATGTAACAGTTTTTGTCACCCATGTGGCAGTTGTATCAAGTTGTATCACACAGGAGTAGTAGTAGTAGTTGTTGTTGTTGTGGTTGCTGTGTTGTAGCAGTCGCGCTAACAGTAGTATTTTGCAGTGGCTGTCGTCGTCGTTGCCAAAAACACACGGTGAAGGCAAGCAGCTGTTGCCTTCACCATGGTTTTGGTTTTGGTGCTGAAGTCAAGTGGCCATTGCCTTCTTCACCAGGGTTTCGGTAACAAAAACACATGGTGAAAGCAAGCGGCCGTTGCCAAACCCATGAAGCAAAAACACACGGTGAGGGTGCCGAAAACACAAGGTGAAGGCAAGCGGCAGGCCCCTGCACAGTTTCTGCCCCGCCCTGACCCTGCCTCTGATCCCCTTACCTGTCCCGGCCCCATCGTCTTCACCGTCGGATCCGCCAGCCACAGCTGGGCCCAAAATCCACAAGTACATCGATTCGTTCCTTGATGGGAACACCGGGTCAATCCCTCCGTGGTCCCCCCCTCCAACTCATGCCAAATGCTCGGCCTGGAAAGGATTCATTGGGGTATTGTTGTTCGCCGCACATCATGCAAGGCGGCAGGAGAAGCCAACAAACGAACAAACAAACAAACAAACAAGCGCAAGCAAACTCAGTATGCGAAACGAAATGAAATCGGAGAGTAGCTGGGTACAACCAGCGCGCCTGCACCCAAAGCAATCGAAAGCCCGTCAACCAAGGCACAACGGCTGCAAGAAGTTTTCCTGTCGCTTGGCCACGTCTGTGAGAAGCGCCTGGAAACCTGCAGCGATGGAGGTTGGAAGATTTTCAGCGCGCCCCCACTGGCAGCGACTGCGCCTTCGAAGGTCAATGGCGCAAGCCCGGCAGACAGCTGGGTCTCGATATCCTGCATCGCGTAAAGTGTGCAAAAGTGTGCAGTGGCAGAGTAGGCAGTACCCCGCAGGACCCGGACAGTCTTGACAGCCTTGTCGCCAGGGCCCAAGAAAGCAGCCAGATCAGCCACTGAGATGATGCCGTCCTCTGCAGGCAGTCGCGCAGTCCCGGTCGCGGGCAGTCGCGGAAAGGCCTTGCATTGTGCCGGCCTGGTCTCGATCGAGAACATTGAAAACTCTTTGACCAAGTTGGCTGGAGAGCAACTCCTCCCGCCCCCAGTGCAATCCCCGCTCTCCCCACTCCCCCACTCCCTTCCTGGGCACCCATTGCAATGGCGAGGAAAGTGGTGTAGTCCAGCAGCCCCACCCCGTCCACGTCGGCCTGCAGAGCCCGACAAGCCGATTTACTTCGGACATCCCGTCACCCTGAAAGCACTGGGATACTCTGCTCAATAACCACTGCAGCACACTGGGTCGGGCTTACATAGGGAAGACGGATGCGATGCTAGCACCACAAGACACGGCGTGGGCGCTCGGGGTCAGATGCTGAGGGTACTCTGAATAGAATATATGAGCAATCTAGGGACTCTGCGGCAGAATGAAATGCATGAGGCTAGTTTCATTCATTCGCGATTTGCTCTTCGTCTTCTTCCTTTTGTGTACTGTCCCACTGCCGTTTCCCAGACAAGCACTGCCCCCTCATTGGATTTCCGGTTCAACGCCATGACGTCCGGTCACGACCACTCACTCTAAACAACCCGATGCGATCCCGGGGATCTGACCCCGGACGGAAAATAGAACACCAACACGTTTTTGACGGTACTTTGGCCTCGGGTCTGATGACCAAAAGCTTTGGGCGACTTGGTCCTCGGGTTCATGTCGCGTGGGTACATGCAACCCTTTCAGCGCAGCTTCGTTTCGTTCAATGCCGATTCTGCGGCCCCTTCGCAGGGAAGAGGTGCGTTGTCAGAGACAAAATACCCGTCACGTTCTTCGGGTCGGCCCTTCCTTCGGCTCGCTCTCAGTTGGCTTTCTTCCTGTCGGCGCTTATCTTGTCTTCGCGACAGTGGGCTGTCCGCTTGCGAAAGCTGCGACAGCTGTACTGTTCACAGCAGAACGCACGGACTCTTTTTGTACTTGAGCCGACGAGTAGCGTAGGTAAAATGCACGTACATAGATACAGGTCAAGTAAAAACAGCCCGCGCGCATTGAAGCGCAGCGGAGGGGTCGTACAACAAACTACGCTACTTCAAGGCAGCACTCGCTTTGCGAGGCATGCAACAAGTTTGGAGATGCAGATTCACTACCTACCCCCTGAGACGATCACGAATAACCGACCCGCCAGGGTGGTGATGCACGGGCGTGGCGATAGGCAAAAGAATTGAGCAAGGACCAGCACGCCAGTGCGGTGAATCGCAGAAAATTGAATTAACGATTCAGTGCGGAGCACCTTCCGGTGTCGGATGTACATCAATATAAGCCCGGTACCATGACCCGTCGGCTGCCTGGCGGAACTCCATCCAACCTCTAATGAACCAAGCAATCTGCTCCACAGGATGTTGAACCAAAACCTCCGGGATGACGAAAGGAACCTCAGTGGGAGAGAGGACCTGTTCGTGCCGGGCCCTGAGAACAGCCCAATACCACGCATCAGTGCGCGTCAGGCTCCCTGGCATGGGGCTCGTTGGATCAAAGTCCCGGCCCTCTTGGTCACGCCAGTTCTGCAGGCGCTCGATTGGAAACCTTGGGAACATGCGAGCCAAATGCTCGAGCTGCTGCTGAATCGCCTGGTCACACAAATTAGGTCTGCCGTTGTAGGAGGAGGTGGAGGAACACGCATGGTTCCAGCAGGTGTGGCACCCGCCCTGATCAACCTTTCCTCAACATCACGGTTGAGCCATCCCCGGCGGCGCACGACTGAGAAGCGGGTCCCGCCGAGCAATTCCAACATCTGCGTCCTGCCCATTGATCCAAGTGAGGCAGGGATCTCCAAAAGGACTTGGAAAATGCCGACGTTTGGTTGAACCTGCTGGGGATAGGGCTCAGCATGCGTCAGAGCACAAAATTGCTTGCTGACGTAGTATCTGGACAAGAAGCTCTGCCATGATCTCCAGAACAGTCCCGGTCACAGGCTGGTACTCGACGCCGTCGTGGTGGAGAATGGTGAAGGGTTCAATGCGACGGACTTCAGCGGCAAGCCGCGTGGCCCGAATGAGCACCGCGATCTCAGGCACCAAGTAGAAACGGTCCTGAAAACAAAAGTAGCAGTGCTTCGCGAGCTCGATGTCAAGCCTGCGCCTGTAGGCGTACTCGCTGTTTCTCACGTCGTCAAACGGAGGAAATATATAAGCGGCTCTGGCATCAGAAGTGTGCGAGCCGGCAAATCCCTTTTTTGCCTCCGTCCCCCTTCCGGGCGCGGGAATTTGAATTCGGATGCGTGAGTTGACATGACATAATGTTGAAGGCGGTGAAGGGTTCAAAGGTGATGCTCTGCTGAAGCGATCCGACGTGCGACTCATTGGCCTTTGTGACCATCTCTTTGCACTTCTCTTTAACAGTGGCCGCAATGGACTTCTTGACATCCTGTCCCTGCCGCTGATGCTCATGAGGCTTTGCATTGATGGAAACTTTGGGCGCAAGGTAATGAAGGCCCTGCTCCCAGCTTGCAAGGCTTCCGCCCGCAGATCGGCGAAATCAGCTAGATGCGAAATATCGCTGGGGTTGAACATCTTCCGATGGCAGCGTGGGCAATGAGGATAGCCGTCAAGAAATCGGCATCGGTCGCCTGGGCAGCGAACCGTAGGGAAGCCGACACTGAAGTTGACCGAGTACTGCGAGCGCGAGTTGCGCCTGCGCCGGCTCGGCAACAGTCATGGTTTCCTCCAACTGATCGTCATCTTCGGCTGGTACTGCTGCGGCTGCTGCTTCCATCGCTTGCTCAATGTTGGGGCTTGGAACCTCCATGGGTGCATCCGTTTCGGCAGGTTCTCTTCCTGAAAACTTTTGGCTTGAACAAAGCGCCTGCACAACCCATCAATTCAGCGTGGCTCTAAGTGGCGACACCAAAACTAGAAACTACCAAAGCTTTCAGCAGAGGCAGGGAAAATGAAATACCAAATCATACTTGGCATACTTGGCATACTGTACTCACACCATACCTCCAGATACCAAAATCTTAAGCACCCCGCCAAGTGCATCAACATGTATGCAGCTCCAAGCCTGCACACCTTTGACTGCACTTCAAAAGCTTTTGCTACAGGGGCTGCTTGTGATTGAATCTGAGGCGCAATGGACAAAGAAGGCTTTACAGCTATGCCGCCACATCCACGCTGAATCGGATTGCGCACTCTGGTCTTTCTGTCTGCCGTGCGGGGACGAACCCCAGTCCAGGGCACTCGAGAACATCTCGATTTGAGATGCACGAACGTGAAACTTCAAGGCTGACTGACCTACTCCTACGGCCGCTTCCAACAGCAATGCGGGGTTTGTCGAGGCAGGTTCTCCAATGCTGGCCATCCTGATCTGCGCTGATCAGATGCCATACATCCGCAAGTAGTCAGAAGCTTGAGTCTGGGTTAAACATGCTGTTTACAAGGTCAATGCTACGAATTGACAAATTCACGGATTGTGATCCCTAGCGGATCCTGGCCCAAGCAAGTCGGTGCCAAACGCACAGTTGGTGAGATGCGGCACCTTTGCATCGAGGCCACTTCGGAGTAAACACAAAGAGTCGGGTAAATCATCACAAGATTAGTCCAACCACTGATCAGTCATGATCAGCTGCACAAGCGAGTTGGAAACTCGATGCTCAGTCATGACAAATGCTGCAAAATGCACGCAAAGAGTAGCGCCGTCGCGCTTGTCCAAGGTGGCGCAAGTGGATCCCATGAAGCTTTCGGCCACTCTTTGTGACATACACATATGGCTCGTCGGGCTCATCATCATTGCCAGTCGGCTGGCCTGCAGGTGGCTCGTTGGAACCTCGCGCGGTTGCATGATCATCATAGTAGTTCTGGACATCTGGACCATACAGGCTCAAGATATCGGGCAGTTCATCCTCCGGCTCGGAGTCGACGTTGAAGATGTATCGATACTCTCGCGGATCAAGGTTGTCCAGCCACTCTTCATAGGAAAGCCATTCAATTGCATCACCTTCAGGTTCAAGATTCTCAAGAGGTTCAACGGGCACAAGTTCACTCGAGTCTGGAGCATCAGTTGAGCCGTCATGCTCATTCGGGCCTGAGTCGTCTGCTTCAGCAACATGTTCACTGGGACCTGAGAGGTCCGCTTCAGCGACACACTCATTCAAGCTCTACGCAAGTATACCGAAGTGGCAGCTAGGACTAACAACCCAACCCTGGCTGCACCAATCAACCTCTACACTAATCACCCATCCTAACCTAAACCCTTGCTGGTCCTCCTCGGTGAGGTCACATCCACACAAGGTGAAGGTCACAAGCAGAATCAAGCAAGCAACCGACATTGGCATTGGGACACGCAGGAATCCGAAGCATATGTATGCAGTGAGCAAGGCAACGATACACCACACTGTGGTTGTCACTGCTGTCTCTTCGGGCGCAGCCAAGCTCAAGGCGCTCGTGGAATCAATCATTGCAACCAATGACAACACACGCAACACGTTTGCCAACTGCTGGGGATCTCTGCTGGCCTGCCGGACTGCGCGGATGGCAAACTTCAAGGCTTGCCTGTCATCCTCGGATCGCACCTGATCACCACCGATCAGCTCATTTCCACTCTTGGTGTCAACCATGCCAAAGTAGTAAAGCAGGTGTGCGATACGTTCGGCACGCAGCGACTTCGTCATGAGATCGCTAAGGTTCTCTTTGGTGGGCACAGGGTGCAACTGAAACGCAGCGGCTGCAAGCCTGTCCTGAAGCCACAGCAACTTCAACTGCAGATGACGGATCTTGCCACATCCCCGGCGCGAGGCCAACTGTCGAGCACTCGAAGAGTCACAAAACAAGTGCACAGACGGTTGCTCTCCAAAGAGGAACTCTAGCGCAGCACCAACATACAGCATGTCTGCGGCTCCCCCAGCCATAGCCGTGTACTCTGACTCACACGAGCTCAGGGCCAAAGCTTAGGAACACCGAGTTCACAAACAAGGCCATAGCGCTGGAGGACTTTCGACTGGTCCTGCAACCGGCCCAATCAGCATCCGTGTAGCACTCGATGACGTCACGACCTGGGCACGCACACCAACACCCCGTTCAACACGCTGCATGGACAAAGCCCTAAGTGCTTCAGCATTGACCAACACGCCTCGGTAGGGTTTCCAAGGCGTTGGCTCGGCGTCTTTATGGCGAACTGGCAATGGGGAATCTCAGCTTGCACATACAACGGAATCCCAACGGCTGTCCTGTACTGAGCAAACTTATCCGCACTCAAACTTGGTGACTCAGTCAAGTCGGGTACTTGCAGAGGCAGGGGCGTCTTCTTGCCAGCACATGACATCCATGTCGAACTCCCGTGACTTCCATCAGGTGTTCAAGATGCTTGGGATGGCTCCGGATGATCGGCATATGATCGGATGTCAATACATGCCCTCGTTTCAAGAAACTGATACTGTCACCGGCTTTCACAAGAAACCGCACACTGCACGAAAACCTCGTCTGCAAGAACTCAACTAGCCTCTCAAGGGCAGCCAAAATCCCTTCACCAAGCAAATCATCGACGTGTGTCAAACCTGCGCCTTGGCGGTCTTGCAAGCAAAACAACGCTGGACACGCGGGCCACGCGGTGGCACCGGCCTCAACGAGCGCTGCAGCAAACTTGTCGTACCACCTGGCGGATCCGTCACGCTGACCTGGCAAAAGCTTCAGCAGCTGGTACTGTCCACCGTGCAAGGACACCCACATCTCAGAAGGTTGGTCTACACACAAGTAAGCATCGGCCACATCAAGAGAGAACACCACATGATCAGGGCGCGAGCTCCACAGTGCAGGCAGCAAGCGGGTCAGGAGCTGTTGGCTTGCTGGGCTGTACACCCCGACCGGGAACGGTCGCAGGGCGCGGTTTCACTCTCCATGTACGGACAAAACGCGTTGACAACACCTTCATTGCACTGCTCAAAGGTTGTCCTTCCTTCAACCTTCATGCCTAGCAACCTTGAGATTTCATGCTGATCTGCAAGCGAATCCAAACTCTCAAGCTCGGCCTGGGGTAGGTCAGGTTCATTAGGGCCGTGAGGCCGGTAAAGCTCAAGAGGAATTCCCGAGGCAGGCTCCTCGTCTGGCCGGTCATCAACATCATCATCATGATCAAACATGTGTTCACAATCCTCGGCGGTGAACTCAACTGGATCTTCCTCTCCATGCTCAAAGGACACCGCTGCAGGCACGGTCCTCATCATCTCCAGGAGCGGGCGGCTCGCGAGTCTGGCAAGTCCATAGGAGCGGCAGGTGCTGCAGGTTCGGCGGGCGCTAAAGACATCGCTGGAGTCGTGTCGGAGGACTGCGAAGCAATCAGAAGCGGAAGCTGCAGGAGCGACCGCTCCAGGTTCAACAGACGGCACTGGGCTAGGAGAATAATCAACGGAAGTTTCATCGCCCGGCACTGCTGGTCGTCCTT
Organism: Symbiodinium sp. clade A Y106; assembly: GCA_003297005.1. Taxonomy (NCBI): domain Eukaryota; class Dinophyceae; order Suessiales; family Symbiodiniaceae; genus Symbiodinium; species Symbiodinium sp. clade A. Next base: position 54,171 of record BGNK01002169.1, on the reverse strand, counting down.
CCTCGAGCAACTCACCCAGCCTCGAGCTGTTCCTGAGCCCCGCCAGTCAGAGTGGCGAAAGGCCTGATGGCAACTCAACCTTGGGCTTTCTTTGAACACGCATACGTCCTGCTGAACCAGCGATAAAACCTGGGTGCTTCCGAGGATGGTCCTTAAGCAGCGTGCACTACGCGCAAGGACCAGACGTCCGGCTGAGGTGCATCCAATCCACTGATCACTCGACATCACTTTTCCAAGGACCTGACCTTGAACAAACCTGGGTTTTCCATTTGCTCCTTGAGGAACCAACAGCATCTCGCCGTACGGAATCACAGCTCCTTTGTAAGGCCGTCCCAAGGCCGCCTCGAAAGCGGTCAGGCCTCCAGGTCTGATCTGGAAACGGTCCAAGACAAAAGCGGCATGTCTCAGTGCCCAGCTATGCAAAGGATGTTGGCTGGACACCTTTTGTCCTGACTTGTGTTCGTAAAACGACAAGATCGATCCAGCAACCGACAGTGTTGACACACATCTCGGCCCCACCGTTGCTCTGATGCGAACCTTCAGCCCAAGGATGAGACGCAGCTTTCGAAGCTCATTTTGCAAAGCAAGACAAGTGGGTTCCGGAGCACACGACGATCTAGCTTTAACCCAAGAAAGAAATCAGCCTGCAAAAGCTCTGAAGCTAAGTACTGAAGAACATTCATCCCGTTCCAAACTCCTCCCTTGGCAGGGACCGGAAAGCACTCGCGCCAACCGGTTTGAGCATCATGCACAAACAATGCCATCAAGCTTGGACTCCCCTTCATCTCGAGCGGAAAACCCATAATCGAAGGAAATGCACGGCATGCGGTCTTCGGAACCTTTGGTCTCAGGATGTGCATCATCTCGCCCTCGCAATGCTATGCAACGCTCACACCAGCTCTCATTTGGGCAATGCGTGGCTTCATGTGCGCGGCGCTGCTCCGGCGTGGGTTCGGCAGGCTGCCGAGGCACAGAACCTTGAGGCACAGACGATGCGCTGCTCCCTTCAGCAGCACGGGCTGCGGCTGCCAGCTCAAGAGTCTTAAGCCTATCAACCAGCCGCCGAAACAGAGTGGCACGAGATCCACTCTTACCAACAACACCCAAAGCGGCACATGCAGCTCGCAAGGTCTTAAGGGTGGTTGTCGGTACGTCACCGACGGTGATCGGCACTGCTGAGGGCTCATCAGCGAGAGCCTCCTGCATGATAGCATCATCCTGGGCCGACTCGGGCGGACGCTTGCCTGACTCAATTAGCTCATCCTGGTGTTCAACCTCAAGATGCATCTCATCGGGATGATTGCCTGGGGACGCGACTTCTAGATCACCAACGCCAGCAGGCTTGTCTCGCATGGTGAACCCCAAGTCCTCGGGACCGAGCCTCTCGCGATGACCAAACACGATCAAGTCAAACTGCTCTCCAGAAGGATCAATCAGCTCATTGGGTGTCTCAAGCGGCAAGGGACTCACTAAGCTCTAGCAACACCCCATCAACACCCTGTCGCACCAAAGTGGAGCGATACGCAAGGCCTTCTTGAGGGGCAAACAACCCAAGGTCAACGTGTCTTTCAGACACCAGTTTGGCTGCATACACGGAAGGAGCAATCTCAGACAGATAGTCATGCTCTGCCCGCAACCGCTCCGTCAAGGGGATCGCTGATGGCACGGACCACACCTCGGCACACTAGCGTGTAGTGCTGAAAATCCAGCGGGACGCAGGCACTCTCGTCTGGGCTGGCGAGCGCGAGGCCACCTGGGCTGTTGTGACCTATGATCTTCCAACCTCGGCGCAGCAACTTGCCCGTGGCCAAGATAGGCTGACTCACTCCCGTCACAACCCGACTATTTCAGAAATCAACGTCTCCAACCTGAAGCGCTGCATTCTGCATTGCAATGCCTGAAGCATCGACAAGCCCTCTAGGCCCATGTGCACTCTTGGTCCCAACCTGAACATACGAGCAAGGGATGCAGGATTCATCGGCTGCCGTGTCGACGCACACAACAACATCACCATTACTGCTGAAGGAACCGTGGACTGCCCACACACGACCATCAAGCGGCACATGAGTCTCTGGCTCTGGCTCTGGCTCTGGGCCTGGGACCAATGTCCACCTGTCGTCCTGATCACTAGTACACGGCACAGCACACCTCAGGGCATTGCTCAGCTCTGCTTGGACCAGACACTGCACTGGATGATACCGGACTGCTTGGGTCAGACACTGCACTGGATGATACCGGACTGCTTGGGTCGGACACTGCACTGGGTGATACCGGACTGCTTGGGTCGGACACTGCATTGGATGATACCTCAGGACTGCTTTGGTACGACACTGCACGGACCGATGCAATGCTACTCGCAGCTCCATCAACGTCACCTGTCAAGTCAATCCGCACACTCTTGACGGACCTGGCAGGAGAAGCAGCACTTGCATTGGCACTTGAAGGAGACATGTCGGCAGGCCTGTTGGCCGGTGGATGAGTCTCCTCAACCTGCTGCGGCCGAAGCGTTTCCAGCGCCTCCTTTACCTTTGCTGCTATCCTGCTTGCCCTTTCCATGTTTGCCCGGGTCCTTGCCTTGGCCTCCCTTCTTGCCACCTTTTGTTGCCTTTGTTCTTCCCTTTGCCTTTGTCCTTGCCTTTGCCTTTGATCTGTGCTACTGAGCCTTCCGCATCAACGTCCATGTCGGTGGGATTGCTGCCGGAGGCAGGCAGATTCGGCATAAGCAACTGTTGCTGAACACGGGTTGGATTCCAGCTCTGAGTGACATTCTCAAACTGCAAGACTTGCTCACGAACCTGAGCGTATGTCGTCTCTTCGAAAATCGAACATCTTCACTGACCTTCTTGCCTGAAGCCTTCAAGTACTCTGAGCACGCTTTCTCAAAGGCATGGACCTGCTCACGAATGGTGGATTGCTTGTTGAAGGCCGGTGTTGCCACTATGGCAGTAATGATAGCCATTGCTCTGCTCCGGGTGCGAGGCTGAAAAGTCTGATGTAACACACGCATGACTTCATAACCATGCTGATCCTGAGTCAAGCGCAGCACCTGAAGCGGTCGGCCTTTCAACACCGTAGATAAGATGCCATACAACTGCCTGCTACGAGACTTGGTTGGATCAGGCAGCGCGGTCATGGACTTGCAAGGCTCACTGCAACGAGATTCAACTTCAAGCAGCTCGGCTTCGTAAGCCGGATTCACCACACTCAGCCAAGTGCGAAAACCGTGAAGCCAAGCGCCCCGCTGCACAGCATCATTGTCAGTATTCTCTGATCCGAAAGGGTCAGGATGCTTCAAGAGCTTCTAAGCTTGGAAGTTGCTCACACCTTCAGACGAGCCTAGCGCCGAAGAAGACTCAGCTCTGGACACCAGCTGAGCAACAGATTGCGCACTTGCTGCCGCTGCCTGAGCGGCCTGAGTCGCAGCTTGCACCATCTCCAGCATGGCAGTTGCCTGACTTGGAGCGATCGGCCCTCCAGAGGCATTCGGGCTCCCATCAAGGAGGCTGTTTGACACGGGAACCTGGCTAGGATCCATTGTTGCGAAGATTGGGCTCAAAATCAAGGCAGAGTTTTCACTGAAGCTCAAGAGATTATAAATCAAGAAAATCCTCAATCAAGATCTATCACCTCAGCAGACCGCTTAAGCTTCTTGAAGACAGGAGCAGACTCAGCAGCTCTAGCAGCTGATCTCACCTCGTCACCAGTAAGCACAACTGAGGAAATTCAGGATTCCCTTGAACATCACAACCGGTTTTAAGCCAGAGATGTTCATGCTCAGGTCGATCTGCTCGGATGTCATGTGCTGCTGGATCAAGGCAAGGCTACGTAGACTTCAAGCCTGGGGTCATGACAGTTTTTAGCACTGACAGCAGATCCGACATTTTTACCAGTCGCTGGCTTGCAAGTGCCAGCATAAACAGCATGCCTTATCAGTGAAGGTACCGAATGCTAAAGCATGCTCGCACCCACTGTAAGCTTTGACATGCGTTGTGAGCGAAAACCGGAATTGAGTGAGCGCTGTGCCATGGACGTGTGAAGCCTGCATTTGTTCAGCTTTGCCTACCAGCCTGGACAGCGTCATTTCGAGGCTATGAGCGCCCAAGCTACCAGCGCTTTGTTGAACGGAACTCCGCAAGGAAGTGGAATTCAGTCAGCCGGATATGGTTCGGCAGATGCTGATCTGGTGGAAAGGCCAGTGCTTTCAAGGACAGAGAATTTGGAGAGTGTTGAGCAGAGTGAACGTGCTGCAGCGCCTCCTACAACTGCAGATGTGAATGGGCCTGAGGCGCCCAGTTCGTCGAATCATCTGGAGGGCGCCGGGAGCGCCACAACTGGAGTACCCCCAGCGTCGAGTGGGCGACCTGTGACTGAAGATGGCTTTCCAGAGCTACGGAGTGGCATGCAAAGCAGTGCGCAACGCGCTGAGATTGCTACTGGGCTTGTGGACGCTGTTACAAGTGCTGGGTTACCTGATGTTGGTGTGGATCCTGGTGATCTTGGTGTTAATAGGGGATATTTCACTCCGAGATCGAGGACATCTCAGTTTGGAGGTCCAGCGAAGTATGGACCGGGCTATTGGCCGGGATGGATGTCTCGGATAGGAGAGTTGTTTACTCATCCTACAGCCCCGGCTTGGATGCCGAGCCCGATTCCGTCTCCACCAAGGCCTCCGAGTCAACTGGCACGAAGGTCGCTGGATCTTCGCGCTGCCGAGGATGATGGCTCGCTAGGGTTTCGGCGCTCACACTCGGACAATCCAGGCGAGGCAGGGTTTAGGGTAGCGAGTAGGACCTTTGCTACACCACCCAGCAGCAGCATCCCCGCAGAAGCAATACAAGCAGAAGTACAGCGTCAGCTTGGCTCGCTACTTGACCGGCTTTCGGTTGCAGAAGCGGAGAATGCGAAGCTTCAAGATGCTCTACTACGAGAACGAAGCCTAACACAGGGAAGAGTGCCATCTACTCAGCAGCCTCAGACCGCGACTGGGAGTGGTTGTCCAGCAGTAGATGTTCGTTCTGCAGTACCAGGACCATCAGGTGTACCTGCTTCAAGTCACGATAGTGTACCACCTGTTCCTGAAAGGCCTGCAGGGGATCCCCTTGGACGTGCACCTGGGCAAAGTGGCTTGGGAGATCCGTGGACTGCTATATGGGAAGGGATATCAGGGAAGTTTGGCTCCAGGGCAAAGACTAGTGCATCGGGTGGGGCGACTTCACTGGCACCTGCCGCACCTAAGACGCCAGCCCCTGCTACAGATGTTCCAGCAACTCCCGTGCTTCAACCACCTACTGGAAGTTCCAATGAGATCCTGGAAGCCCTCACAGAGGGAATGCAGCAGCTGCAGGACTTACAGATGAAAGCCATGAAGAAGGACACCGACAATGGTGACTCTCCAGAAGTGGTGAAGACCGCGACCGTTAACCTACCTGAGCTACGTCCTCCTTTGGGTGAAACGTGTGGTTTAGTGCTCCAAGACTGGCTAGTGCAAGTGACTACTGCAATGCAAGACTTATCAGCCACCAGTGGAGACTGGTGGGAGCAAGTCAGGGAGAAGGTGGCCGAGACGTACTCTTTGTGGCTTGAAGCTACGCCGCTGGAAAGGCTGCAGGTGATGCCTGCTGATCACCCGAAGCTGTCGTCCGGTCGATGGATGCGGGTCAATGCCCGCGCTTGTGCTTTGATGATGCAGTCCTTTGCGGAAGTGGTGAAGGCCGATTTGATCGCTCGGAGGTCAACGCAGTCGGCGGTGATGGTTTTGTTCCGGTTGTACACAACATATCAGCCGGGAGGAGCTGCAGAGCGAGCTGTAGTACTTCGACATCTTCAAGGCAGTGATCCGCCAGCAGATGTAGCAGCTTGTCTAGATGCGCTTCGGAGTTGGCCAAGATGGTTGCAGAGGTGTAAGGACATGAACATGACGGTGCCGGATGGATCTATTCTTGCATGCCCGGAGTTTGACAAACACAGCCAGTAAGTTTCTCGGTGAAAGCCAGGATGCAGTGTTTCGAACCCAGCTGGTCCGATCTACGTACAGGATCGATGCGCAGCCAAAGATCGAGGATGTGGTCAGGTACCAACAACACTTGCAGGCTGAGATCGAGAACATTGCAATCTCTAAGACCACTTCAGGTGGACCCGCCGCAGCGGTGAAGGCGTGAAGGCGATCACTCCGGCGACTTCCGGTTCGCCCTCGTCATCTTCAGCGGCACGTCCCTGCAAGTATTTCTTGAAGGCTGGCGGCTGCCGCCGTGGCGGCAAGTGTCCTTTTCAGCACAGTATTAGAAGGGCTCAGCAAGTTGGAGCGCTCAAGGAAGTGTCTCAGCTGTGGCTCGGAGGAACACCGAGCTAAGGAATGTCCGACGAAGATTGCCAGGCCACCACCGACTACCAGGACGGCCGCGGACAAGCAGCAGCCATCTACTCCAACATCATCTACAACCCCTGCTGTTGCCAAGGCTACGCTGGAACCAGAAGGGGAGTCCTCTCCCCAGAAGGATGGATCAGAAACTGTTCTTCATGCAAGGACAACCTGTGTTGACTTGGGAGGCTCTTCTTCATGCTGCCGCTAAGGTGGCGGGCACTCCGCCATCGGAGCCGAAGGCGCCATCATTGAGAGTGATGGCTGTTCATGGACGCGCAGATGGCTCTGAAGACTCTGACGGTGCCTATGCCCTGGTCGACTCAGGAGCTACTCATCCGCTTCGCAAGGCTGAGAGCGATGAGGAGTGGCAGCAAGCTAGGCCCGTGGTCGTTCACCTGGCTGGGGGCGAGGTAGTGGAGTTGAAGATGAATGCGGCGGGGACCCTACTGATACCGACTACTGGGAATACGCGATCTACATCAACCTCTCCGATAGTTCCCCTGGGGTCGTTGGTTGGAGTTCTGGGCTACCGAATGGAGTGGCGGGGAAATCGACGCCGTCTGATCAGTCGTGAAGGGCAAGCTATCAACTTGAGGGTGCGAGACGGCTGCCCCGAGGTCACTGAGGCCCAAGCACTCGAGCTCATCGCCAGGATCGAGGAGGAGAAGTTGACGAACCTCGTGGACGCTACCTCAGTCACGAAGGGCAAGATCAGGGAGTCCGTGATCTCTATGAATAAGACTTGGTTCGATCACTTGATTTCGTACTGTCGGTCGGGAGTGGGAAACGAGGCCCTGAAGGCAATCCACAAGGCACCTTTCTTGCAAGAGCTGCGCCCCGAGACTTATGTTGGCTTGTCGGAAGCTGCGCCTATATCCAATGGGTGGGATGCGCTAAAGGGGCTCAGGCATCTGAATCGTCGCACCAGGAAGAAGCTGTGGACGTCGCATCACTGGGTTGTTCACCTTTATTCTGGAAAGGCGCCGAATGAGGAGGTGATGTTTCTGGAGCGGCAGGGCTTTGCGGTTCTCGAGCTTGATCTAGAAAGGGGCCAGTCTCATGATGTGTGCGATCCTTTGGTGTGGAGGGCACTGGAGTGGGCAGCGAGATCAGGGAGGATAGTCTCTGTGATTGGAGGGCCACCTCAGAACACCTTCATGCTACGGTGCCATATGTCGACAGGTCCAGACTTGAGCAGCCCAGTGATCCAAGAACATATCTGCTGTATTCAGATCCTCTGGCTAAGGACTCCGTGAGTTTTTGGAGGACCAGCTTGTGGACTCAATATGCAGAGGAGGCGGGCCTTACTTCGTACAGCTTCGACATGTCTTCTTTGGGAAAGGCTCTGATACGGCATACCACCATCGGCACCAACCTTCCACTACGTCAACTACATGGACTTCGGGGAAGGATACAAGAAGATCCATATCCTCCAGTACGGGCTCCGCCGTCGGTGTGGACACGAGAGTTCTCAGAGCTGGTGGCTATCGCGGTCCGAGAGCAAAGGACTTCACCTCGCATGCTGAAGATGTCCACTGAGCAGTGGAAAGAGCACGTGAGACGTGGTCATCTACCTTTTCGTTCAGACTGTATGACCTGTGTAACAGCTGGGCGACGGGGAGAAGACATGCGAGAGTGGAGCATCCTTCATGCTTTGTGTTGTCAGCTGATGTGAGTGGTCCTTTGAAGGTTCCAGGGCTGGATGCGGATGCCAGGGGTGCTCACCCTAAGCCTCACAAGTACCTGTTCGTTGCGAAGCTGAAGGTCCCCAAGACGTTCTTGGATGATGGACGAGGAGTTGGTTTAGAGTATGATCCGGGCGAGCTTGAAGCAGATCTCCCACCAGATGAGAACGCCTTCGACTATGAGGAGAAGGAGATCCATGCTTCCACTGTTGAAGATCCGGAAGTGGAGAATAAAGATGAGGACAATGCTGTTCAGGAGGAGGACTCAGATGAGCCAGCACCTGAAAGGCTCACTCCGGAAGAGGACATAGATATGACTGGTCCTGACACTGCGAACCTTCTGTTTGCTACCGCTCTTCCGGACAACAAGAGTGCAACAGTCCTGGAGGCCATCCAAGATGTGGTTACGTACTGTTGGGCACTGAATATCCCGGTGGTGAGGTTTCATTGTGATCGTGGAATGGAGTTCTACGCCAAGGCTACTAGACAGTGGATCAAGTACCATGGGATGAGATTTACTACCAGCGAAGAAGGGCTGCATCAACAGAATGGGATGGTTGAGAATGCTGTCCGCTATGTGAAGCAGCGAGCTAGAACCTTGTTGATTGGAGCAAAGCTTCCTCAAAGACTATGGCCTCAAGCTGTAGTGATGGCAACGACTGCCCAGCGTGCGACGGCATTGGGGATGGAAACCAAGTTAGCTGCTCCGTTTGGCGCCAAGGTTCTGGTCCGAAGACGAGAATATGGCGGCTCCGCTGAACCTGGGAAGCCGGATGATCTGGCGCCTCGGTGGCTAGAGGGGCGCTACCTGGGTCTATCGGAAACAGTTCGACGGGGTCATGTTGTTTTTCTATCCAATGAGGATGGGGAGAAGTCGTCCACACAGTCAATGTCCGGGTTGGTCTTGAGGATCCACCTCCACTTGATGCAGGCCTTGAAGCTGATCTACCGGGACCTCCTAGTAGGCGACTTCGGGAAAAATCTCGAGGAAGCGGGGATGTCGTAGCAGTATCCAAGGTCGATGTGTTGGTTGGGAATGACCTCAGAACAAGAGCAACCCAGTTACTCGAGAACTGGTCCCAGGAGGAGGCGGAGAAGTTGATTGTTCACGTAAGCTTGAGCTTGGACCCGGGTGAAAGGATCTACGGAGTGTTTCGTCATGGAGGCAGAGTTGGACTCACCAAGGCGACCTATGATCAACCCTGGGTAGCAGAATTGTTTGTTCGCGCTTTGAGGGAGAAATGCCAGGAAGCCGAGTTCTCTGCGGTGTATGTCTCGGTCAACACTTCTCGAGAGATTCATGTCGATAGCAACAATCTAACAGGGATGCCGAACTACCTCTACCCTGTCGTGATGCCCAAGTCTGGTGGGAACTTGTGGATAGAGCTGAAGGATGGCGACGTTGTCAAGGGCAAGATTATCGACATGTCAGATAAAAAGGGTGTTCCGCGGTTTGGACGTGTTCAGCCGCTGACGAGTGGATCTGTACTTGTGTTTGATCCTCATCGAGGCCATGCAGTTCCACCGTGGAAAGGGCTGAGAATAGTTTTGGTTGGCTATACCCCAGGAGTACCTCAAAATATAAAGGGCCCAGAGAGGGAGATCTTGGCTACGCTGGGTTTTCCGGTGCCAACTGACATTCCTGAGGCACCAGCAACCATTGCGCTCAGGGCACTGTCGGTTTCTCAGCCGAAAGCAGATTTCATGATCCAGGAGGAGAACTATGGATCGGCGGCAATACCAACCTCTGATGGAAGTGTAGTGTTTCCTGGAGGGAGCGGTGTTGAAGTTGGAGGGTCGACTCAAGACGGTCATCAGCTTGACACAGAGGAGTTAGACGGGTGGGACATGTTCTTGCCTTTGGACGTTGGAGACCCAGAACAGGTACCCAAGGTGATGATTGCCTCATGTGATGGCAGCCCGAACCTCCTGAAGGCTGAGGTTACGTTCACCAAGAACATCGAGGCGGTTCTGGACTCTCTGAACGGGCCGTTGACCGTCGTGCACACAGTTGATCCATCAGAGGCTGCAGCAGTGTTCCCGAAATGGATAGAGCCGGTAAAGAAGGAACTGGCGTCGTTTGAGTCGGCTTCCAAGAAGGTCAAAAGCACAGATCAGAGTGTCGTTGATGATCTACAGCATGGTCGCGCAAAGGTTGCTCCTATGAAAATAGTCTATACCGTCAAACCCCCTGCGGAGGAGGCGGTGAAGGCTGGGACTTGGTTTAGAAGGAAGGCACGCATTGTGGCGTGTGGAAACTTGATTGCTTCGTCCGGGGAAGAGACCTATGCGGGCGCGGCGCCAGCAGAGGTTGTGAGGTCGTCATTGTCAATCTCAAGTCTGAATGGCTGGGAGGCGGCCGTGATCGACGTGACAGCAGCTTTTCTGCAGACCCCTTTGAGTGAGGTGCAATGTCGTCAGCGCATACTGGGTCAACCTCCCCGAGTGCTAGTGAGAGCGGGCTTGTGCGAGGAGACTGAGCTGTGGGAGTACACCCACGCTGTGTATGGCCTTCGCGAATCACCAAGGTGGTGGGGTGAGTTTCGGGATTCTCGACTTGCTCAGCTGAACATTGTGGTCGGAACCCGAAGGATCAAACTACTCCAATGTCGCGTTGAAGGAAGCTGGTGGAGGCTCGTAGAAGATTCCGCTTTGGTTGGGATCGTAGTGGTGTACGTTGACGACTTGCCGATATGCTCGATCCCTCCGATCGTCATTGCTGTCTCGGACGCTATTCGGAAGTTGTGGGATACGAGTTCTTTAGCGTGGGCATCAGATGGAATCCGATTTCTGGGCATTGAGATCACGAAGGTCGGTGATGGATTTGCTCTGAGCCAGGAATCGTATATCCGTGAAATCATTCGGGTACATGAGATTCCTACCACGCAGAGGGACTTGATAACAACTCGCAGGCGAAGTACTCTGGTTGTCCCAGAGGACGAGACCGGACATAGCATATACCGCTAGCCTCATCAGCTCCCTATGCGCCAGAGCGCCCAGGAGAGCAATTATGATTGCTCGCAAATGCATTGGCTACCTCCAGCGCACCATCGACTACAACCTCCGAGTGACGACCAAAGAGAAGCAAATTATAGCATGGACCGATGCCAGTTTTGCCCCTGAAGGAGCCAGGTCTCACACTGGATGGTTGATCCAACTTGGCGACACACCAATTAGCTGGAGGTCCTCCAGGCAGACATGTGTGACTTTAAGCACTGCTGAAAGCGAGCTATACGCCTCCGTCGAGGGAGCCTTAGCCCTGGTCAGCATCGAGGCTTTGCTACGTGAGCTTGATCTTGGGGAGTGGAGCTCTGTTATGAGGACAGACAGCACCTCATCGGCTTCGATTCAGCGTGGTTCTGGCTCATGGAGGACCCGACACCTTCGAATCAAATCCAACTGGGTGTGTGAGCGACTTGATAGAGGAGATCTACAACTTGAGCATTGTCCAGGTGATGTGCAAAGGGCAGATGCTTTGACCAAGGCACTCTCGTCCATCCGACTGAGAGATCTGCGCAGGCTCATTGGACTTTTGCCAGTTTCAGAGTTTGGAGCCCCTGAGTCAAGCAACAGCAACAACATTGCGGCAGCAGCCCCTAATGCCCAAGGGTTTAAGGTTTTGATAGCTCTTCTGGTTCTATCTCAGTCTGTGAAGCCGAGCGACGCTTCCGGAGTGACGGTTTATGAGCCGATGACGGTGGACCATACCCTGGTGATGTGGTGCGTGTTTGCGATAATTGCTTTGCTGTGGACGCTAGCCTGGGAGTTGATCAAGTATGCAGGGTGGCAAATTTATTTCTCTGTGACGCCAGGGGCAAGTGGTCGGCGACTACGACGATTACAAAGAATCCGGGATACAACTGCAGAGGCCATTCAGAATGAGCTGGATGCGCGCAGACGTACCGGGAATCGGAGACCTACCTGGGAGCCCGAGTCAGATGGAGCTAGGGATAGAGCAAGGCAGAGTGAGCAAACTGACCGACTTCGAGAGAGGTCAGCTTCGTGGGCCAGAGTTCCAGAAACTCCACTGGGAGTAGAGCGAACGAGATCATATCGGGAAAATCAGCGAGACCGGTCAGTCCAAACTACCGGACCGGCTTTTGCTCCGGTTGCGCCTGAAGTTAGGACAGAGATCCGACGAGAGGTGCAGATTCCTGAAAGAGTTCACATCGTCCCAGGGAACCAGTGCTTCCACATCTTCAATCCATGCCATGCCTTTAGACATCGAGGAACTCAAGATCGTGTGCAGTCACTGAGGATCTGTGAGTATTGTGTCCGGCATCAAGGAAGGAATCCGCAAGACCCTGGGCCAAGCCTGGATGATATATTGCGTGCCGGAGAAATCCCGAATTTTGATTGGCCAGGGATAAACCCAGGCTGATCAAGCCTCCCTGGCGAGAAGCTTGAGGAGGAGTGAGGAAATTCAGGATTCCCTTGAACATCACAACCGGTTTTAAGCCAGAGATGTTCGTGCTCAGGTCGATCTGCTCGGATGTCATGTGCTGCTGGATCAAGGCAAGGCTACGTAGACTTCAAGCCTTGGGTCATGACAGTTTTTAGCACTGACAGCAGATCCGACATTTTTACCAGTCGCTGGCTTGCAAGTGCTAGCATAAACAGCATGCATTATCAGTGAAGGTACCGAATGCTAAAGCATGTTCGCACCCACTGTAAGCTTTGACATGCGTTGTGAGCGAAAACCGGAATTGAGTGAGCGCTGTGCCATGGACGTGTGAAGCCTGCATTTGTTCAGCTTTGCCTACCAGCCTGGACAGCCTCATTTCGAACAACGGTTTCCTTGCTCCCTGCTGATCCCGCAGCGGACAAAGCTTGGGCTTCCCCCAAGATTTCCGCAGCACACCACACAAAAACTTGCAACAAGTCAGACTCGCAATCTAAAAGCTTGCACCCGTAAGAAATAATGGCAGCAGCTGAATCCAGCGCGGCAAGCTGTGACCTGTGTCGGTCCTGTGCAAGGCGCTGCCTCCTACAGAAGCTGTGATGGCTCAAAGAAGGAGTCAAAGGCTTTGTGGTTTGCAACTCCACGAACCACTCCAACACACAAGCCCTGAGCTTCTGCAATCGCTCTGGCGAGTTCCAATCTTCACAGGTTCATGCATGCACTCCTGACTTGCGTGCGTGTGATCAGAACGGCACTTGTCAGACAACTTAGGCCAGATCTTGATGTTTGCGGCGAGGTACTCCCAACCAACCTTGCAGTATGCAAGATTTTGATCACCTTCACGGAGCGGCATAACCAGCCTCTGTCCATGCATGCACCCGTTAATCTTGATACTCACCCACAACTCGTCTTCAGTGAGCATCTTGTACTGCTTGGTCTGGTGAACTGCAGCTTCGGGAGGCACTTCTACGATCATTTGTGTTTTCCATTGGGATACCTTACGCGCAATTTCTTTGGACGACCTCCCCCCGGGGGTAATCAGTCCGAAATTCGACCTTTTCGAAGTTTTCCACGACCTGACGATCCAGCCATGAGCTCCTCCCAAGTACCCCTGCACCGATGAAAATCACCGAATTTGAGGTTCGTTGGCGAAATTCCGCCACAGCAAAGAGGTAAGAACACATTGCATCGTCGACTCGCTTTCCCGTACATAGGACATTCACTTGTGCACCCGGGTCTTAGTGTGGACCAGGAGCAAACTCCTTCATGCAATCCATGCCCGGAGCATACTCGTTCCACCAGTTGTCCTCGTCGACTCCGATCACCGTCCACACCGTCGTTTTCTGCGGCGCGTCCTTGATGATGATTCGGTACTTGAACTCACTTGATGGGTCCTTATAAGTATGAACAAGTCCTCCGTCATAGTCGTGGAACTGGATGATCAAGCCACCATTGTGATTTTCTTGGAAGTCGACAACATGCGGCACGATCGCTTCTCCATGGCCTTGCATTTCACGCCTTTTCTCCGCCCTATGTTCCCACACATCTTCGATAACGGAGGTCCATCGTCTGTCACCCACATAAGGAGTGCGAGTTCGATAGGGTCGACCGTGGAAACGAAGAGGTAATGTGAAGCCCTGGTACCCCCCATGGATGGCGCGTGCGCAACCACCGACCGCCATTTGGCAGGCAGGGCGCGCACAAAGCATTGGCCAAGCGGCGGCGGGTCCGGCACGGAGCGTGAGGCCTCCGACACGGCAGCGCGTGGAAGCTGACCACGAACGGGATGAAACTGCAAGACAGCACGCTCCACGTAGCGATCAAACTTGGCTGGAGTGTCTTTAACCCAATCTACACAGAATCCCTTAGGGATCTTCTTGGGAGGTGGAGCAGGCGCAATGGGAACGCCTGTCTGCCGCGCAATGCGATCGCGGTTCTTCTGCAACCTTTAACCGCATTATACAGGAACTGATAGGACCTTTGCTCGCTACCTTCCAGTGCGCGTTCGTAGACTTGGATGTCATGGTCTATGACCTTGCACTTCTTGATCTGCCTGTGAAACAGACGCTTCGTTGCGTGTCCCTCTCAAACGGCTGGTGACATTCTCACCAAGCCCTGTACCGATGCTAAGGTCTGGGGCCGCAACCTCATGTCTATTGGTCATTTTCGCAAGGGTACCCTCATGCACCACCCCCTTTAACATGTCATTCACGAGGTCACTCGGAGGCGTGGGACTCCCAGAATCGTATCCCAGCTCCTAATGAAGGCGGTGAAGTTCTCATTCACCATAGCGCAGTTCATGAGGTCCTCCATGTCATAGACAGCGCATTTCTTGCAAAGTGATTGTGAAAACGCAGCAGGAGCTGTCTTCCTCTCACCAGCATTCCGGCGTGAGCTTCGGTTTCTTTGTCGGGCGAAATCGCCCCCCAGAATGTTGGTAAGACCTGAAAGAATCGCAGCATCGAGAGGGCTAAACCCTTCCGGGTCGCGAAGCTCAGTCTCAGAAGCATCTTTCTCCCATACTTTGCCAAGCCACGCATGAGCTTTGTCGGGGGAATTGGACGCGGCCACAACGGCCTCATGCACCCTAATCCGCCAATTCCGACACTGCTCTGGCTTCCTCCTTATCATCTTTGTTGGACTTCATCACCTTCTTAAGCACCTTGAAAAGCAACTTGTTATCGATCGAAGATGATGAAGCTGAAGAATCGTCCTTCTTGTGCTTTTTCGATTTCTTGCTCGTTTTCTTCTTGTCGTCCTTCTGCCTTGTTTCCCCTTCGGCCGGGACGGCCGGCTCAGGGGGAGTGTGAATGCGATGAGTGTCCAAACCCGGAGGTAGCTCAGGTCCCTGTTGTCTGTTCGGGGACTCAGCTTCGGCTTCCGCCAAGCTACTTCTCAGCTCGGCATTATCCTTCTTTAGCTGATCCATGTTCTGAGCCTGCATACGCATCATTTCTTGCATTTCACTTCTAAGTCGCGCAAACTCGTCATTGCGGGCTGTAGCGTCGGCCTGGCTGGCCTGGGCTCTACGAGCGGCCTTGGCTTCCACCTGGGCGACAACATGGCTAGCTGTTGCCTCTGCCGATTGAAGACGCATCCTTAGGTGCTCGGCCTGTTCAGTTGCTGCAGCTGCCTCGATCTGATGATGTGCAACCGCATGCCTTCCGGATTGCAAATTCTGAGCGGCCTCTTCTTCAACAAACTTTGCACGATTGTGCAGTTGCGCATGCTCCAGCCTCAGCTGTGCGACATGACTCATGGCATTGAGTTCCATAGCGCTCATCTGCTCCCTATTTTTGCTATGGATTCGCTGAACGACTTCTGTATGTCTAGCGTTAGCCGTCTCGGCGAGCAAAGAAGCATCAACGCTGACATTCAAGTTGCTGACATTCAAGTTCTGCTGGCGTTGATACACCTGACTTACGAGAGTAGGAGGTGGAGTGCGCGATGGAGCCACCGAAGGCGACGGGCTATTACCGTCGGCAAGGGCTGATAAGACAGCGGCGTACGGGACGTTATGTTGGTGGTCTGGGGATAGCCAACCAATGGGTAGTTCTCCGAACCCGTATGAGTGCGAAGCGCCTGCTCAGTAAGAGCAACCTGGCCCTCCCGGGCGGTGATGAGAGGTAGCTCTGCGCCCGGAACCGACCTGGAACGAGCGGACTCCGTCTCGATATCACCTATTGACTCGGGAATCGGTTCACCTGCAGGATTTGGGGGAGCTGTGGTGCCCATGGCACTACGTAGAACTGTACAAAGCTACGGCTGATAACCTATATTGTTCACAGCAGAAAGCACGGACTCTTTTTGTACTTGTGAGCCGACGAGTAGCGTAGGTAAAACGCACGTACATAGATACAAGTAAAGTAAGATCAAAGCTGCTCCCCAAATGTTCATCTTGGGGTCGGTCGCATCCCGCCAAGCCGGGGGTCTGCAACGGGACTGCGAAAGCCTCCGTGTCTCCCTCCTCAACAATGGCCTTTTGGGCCATGAGTCCGCGTGGAGCTCACCTTCTTCGCCCATTTTACGCCGGCTCCGCAAGAAGATAAGGAGCTCTTATGTAAGTACAACAAATGCACGTAAGACAAGGAAAAACACAAAGTTGGAGTCTTTTTGCCTTGAACCACATGAGTGCAGTGTCCGAGGATGCTAAACTGCACAATTGCGGCAGATTGAACTAACTGCCCCTTTAGGAGGCAGAATGGTGAAACTCGAAGCTTATGTCATTGAGGGAAGGTTGAATCCTAATCGACGGTGTTGCGCGGTCAGGTGGATTCAGGCACTCATGATGTCGAATCAAGTAGGCCACCACGGCAAACCTGTCCTGTGGTATGCCGCCGGACATGACTGCGCAATGTCGCACACGAGGATTGGAGAGCGCAGGGCTACACAGCATGTTTCCCCATAACGCGGCGTCGAATGGACACTGCATTGTCCCTTCCTTTTCCTCAACCCACAAGATGGGCCCTTGGCCCTACCAGAAGATTTTTTGAGCCCTTGGCACTGTTTGAGTCCGGTGCGCGCGAATTTGTGCGCTGGCATGTAACACCGAATACATCGCATATGACTGCGGTAGCACACTTGTACTTGCGTATGGTGTTCTGCGTGCCGAAGACATCTCCTACAAATGCAGCCGCTGAAAAGACATGCAGTGCACTTCCTTGAAACCCCCTCTTGCCTCGACCGTGAGGAAGCAATGTCCGGAGCTGTACAAGGTGTTGCTTGACTGGGACCTGCGGGCAACTTGCTGCAAAGACCTCGGCATGCGACACTGTGTCAGTTGGACTGGCAACGACCGCTTTTAGGTGGAAACCATCGATAAAGGCCGTCATGCCGAACTGCACCATGGCCGGCGTGATGATCTTTGTAAGACCATTAGCTATCTGAAGCTCCCGCTCGGCAATACTCGACAATAATGTGGGGAAACTGTTCGGCCATTGGAGCTCGGCTGGTCAGCCTGATGCTAAGACTTAAGCAGCGTCTCATTGCCCTGATGGAACACCATGTCCTGACAGGTGCTCTAGGCACCTGCATGGATTGCACTTGCAGGCTTCACATAGCTAATGCCATTGTGACTGATTCCGCCTGGCTGAGCAAAGAGACTCGCGTATTCAATAAAGTGAATACGGATTGTGGCTCGCTGCCCAGAGCGACCAACACGGTGAAGAATCCTGGTACAACAGCCATAGCGCGCTCCTCTTAGGGGCCACCTCAGGGCCGCGGCCCAAAGTGTGCTGCAAGCGATCGCCTCAATAACCTTGAAAGCGAGCAAAGCTCTGCTTGAACTGCTGCCACATACAAGATCCCATTCTCCACCAGAGGAGTCAAGTAGTTTCTGCTCAGCCCGGCGAGCAAGCAGCAAGATCAAGTCTGAGCCGTGGAGTGAGCAGCAGGAAGTGTGGAATACCAGCGACTTCCAAATGCCCTGAACCGAATCACTCCGGGTTTAGGACTTTGTCCAGCGTCTGTGTTGAGATCGGGGTATGGGCTTCGGGTCTGTCTCATTCTGTGAGAAATCTCCGAACTCCCTGAACCGGGTCTTACGATGCAGCACGTGGAACGTCCAGCGGTGCTGTTGTTGATGTCCGGGAGTCAACGCAAAGGAAAGCCGAGCCGAGAGGACAACCAGACCGACCGGCCCCTAGTGTTAGGCTAAGTGCCAACAGTATATGGGTGGCTGCCCGTGATAGGTTTGGCTGGGGTTAGTTGAAGGAATCAATCCACTGAGTGCACCTCGACACTCGGAAGGGGAGATGCGCACAGCGAAGGTACCCGGTTAGGGATGGTTCCGTAAAACGAAGTGGTCTTCCACGAAGCAAGGGCGGAAATGTCCGAAATGTAACCTGCACAAGTGTAGGATGTCAGCCCCGAATCGGCACCACCTTATTAGATCTTTACGCACAAACCTTTACCTTCTGAAGAGAAGACGCAGTCTCCTTTCACATCTAGATACCAACCTAGTTCACAGGCAGGGGCAGCAAGATGAGCAACACTCATTCTGGCAGTCAAAGTACCCAACGGATGACTTGGTGTGTAGACCGGAATTCCTCAGAATCAGTTACTTGCATACACAGGTGAGAAGCTCGGTATGGAGTTGCCGGGAGCAATCCAACAGGGACTGAGAATGTGCAAGGATGCTGCGCCTGGCTCTGGCTCTTTACTGATCTGCAAATTGTGAATGAGGCACGGCCTTCACGGCCTGTGCGATTTCAAGCACAACCTCAAAGCAGGTGTGCAGATATGGAGATACGCAGGGACACTATGGCGGCGAGAGGCTTTGCCTTTGCTACCAAAGTAACGAAGTAGTCTGAGGCTGTTAACCGTAAGTACAACAGATGCACTTAACAGGAAAGACACACAAAGTTGGAGTCCTTTTTCCTTGCGCCAAATCATCGAGTGTCCGAGTCCACGCTCCTATGTCAACATGACGCTAAACTGCGCAGTAGGGGCGGATTTCGTTAGCTCTCTTCCCCATCTCGCTCACTGCGTAGACTGCGTCGAAAGTACTCCCCACATATCACGCCCTTTTCCATGAGCGCTGGCCCGTGAGGGTGTCCATGTACCAGTCAATCTGGTACCCGAAGCTGTCTGTTGGGTTGGCGCTCTGACAGGGCCCGCGAACAGAGTCGGTAGCAAACTGCCATGTCGGTTTTCATTGTCCCCCCCTTGTGGGGATAGGTCAGTCTGAGGTGCACGTCGTGGAGCTGCGGCCAGCGGCAGGCGACGCACCGCGCTGATCCTTTTCAGCGCCAGTCGTAAGCGGATCATCCTTGGTCACGCAATCGACCACCATCTTTCTGGTGAAGAGTCGATCGAACAACAGTCTTGGGAGATTTTAAATCTACAGCATGATAGCGAGCTCGAGGGCAGACTTGCGATCTTGACGGCCATGAGGATGCTTACGAAGAAGACAATCGAAGAGCGATTTAGCATCGGCGGCATCGGTCACTGAGATCTGAGGCTGACGGTCAGGCAGGCTGGCAGAACTCTGGCTGTTGGAGACAGGCTGTTACGCCACTGATCCAACTGGATGTCGTTGAAAACAGCGTCGCAATACACAATTTGCAACCACTCTACCTCGTTAACGCCCTGCAACATGGTCTGGGTCACTCCTCCGAAGTCTTGTTTCCAAAAAGTTCTATCTTTTCGATTGGAGAGCCCAAGGTTGTGCAGTTCAGATAAAGCGTCATATGCCAAGAACAACGTCCCAACTTCTTCTTGGAATGAGAGGTACTGCTTCTGCTTGAAAACTTGCCGCAGACGCCGCATGCACAAAGCACAAGAGGCGCATGTTTAAACGTTGATTCAAAACGTCCGTTTCTTCAAGGCTGCAGGAGCCGAGCTGCCTCCAGAAGCAAGCGGTCCAAGTCTTTCGGGGCATCCTTGCCTGAGCCGACGAGAAGAGGCTGGCTGCTAAGCTACATTATGCTCTGCTTTAAGTGCTGCCTATGTCTGAGAAGCTGTGGGGCTCGCAACCCAGCTTTGGAAGCCGGTGCCTCAAGTCCTCCTCCTGAGAAGGGACGGGCAGGGCCACGGGTCATGGCAGCCTTCTCTTTGTGCCATTGGCTTCACTCACCGAGAGGCACACGGTCAGCAGGCCGTCCGGGCACCAGCCGTCCAAGCGCTGGAAGGCCGCCCGCAGCGGCGCCAAGGCTTCCTGTGTCGAGCTGCTTGGCTCAAGACCTTCTTCATCCCTTGGTCGCTCTGGCCTCCTCCAAACAGTCGGCTGCCACGAGCAGGATCGCCCTGGGGACGCCGCCCACGGTGCAGAAAGCGCGCAGCCGTGCCACGAAGTTCCGCGGGAGCTCCGCGTGGGAACCCCACCACCTGACAGCGCCAAAGCAGACGTAAGCAGCGGCGCTGCGGAACTCTTAAGAGGCCCGGGCCCGGCGGCAGTCACGGGCTTTTCTTCCACCGTCCCCATAGCCAAACGAGCCGCCGCGGAGCGGACGCGACAGCTCTCGCTCCTCTCCTTCTCGCTCCTTGCAAGCACTGCGGGCTTGGCGCGCTTGGCGGTGCGCTCTTTCGCCCGCCTCGGCTTGGTCTCTTTGGTCCTGTCTCGTCCTGTCCGCACGCATCCCCACGCCAAAGCGGCAGCCGCTTTCTTGGGTCATGTCTGCTTGCCGTCGAAGGGCTACCACCTTCTTTGTCCTTCTTGCCACGTAAGCCCGCCTCTTTTGACGAGCCATTGCCGTCGTTTCTCGTGCGGACCTCGGGCTCATGCCTCGCACCTCACACAGAAAATTCATCGACCAGCTAGCTGCTTGCAGCAAGGCACTTGCCCCTGCCTCTTTTAGATGTCGCCTTGCGCAGTGGAACTTCTCCGTGCCTGACCGGCGAAAGGGCAGAAGCCAGTCATGACATGCACGGTGCTTCTCTCTTCTGGCCTTGTGCGGATGAACCAGTTGTGGCACAAGGCCTTTTCGGCAGTGAAGGCCGCGTCCGTCTCGGAGCCTGCAAAGCTCCGAGTCGAGTCGACAGCCTCTGACGCCGTGCTGAGGCCGCATGCCCGCTCATCTCCTTCTCTCTCCTTCTCACTTCTCTCTCTCTCTCTCTGTCTCTCTCTCGCTCTCTTTCATACATCTTCTCATCTTCTTCTCTCTCTTGGCGTCTCCTGCGAAGCGCGCGAGGAGCTCCGCCGCGGCCTTGGAAATGGGCACACCGAGGCCCCCTTCGCTGTAGACCGCCGCTTGGCCCTGAAGGGAGAACGGAGGGCAGCAACGCGCACTGCAAGGCCCCCAAACAACCCGATCTTCTGGCAAAAGCAATGACCTTCTTCATCACGGGGGCTTCTCGGAGAGAGGCACCCTTCATTCCGGAGCACCAGCCCAGCAAAGCCTGCAGACCAGACGCAGCTTGTTACGCAACGAAGACCCATCGAGCTGCATTGCGCAATGCTCTAGGACTCTAGGCGACACGGAAGCGTAGCGGCGTAGTGCGCTGTCGGCAAGCCGCTCTCATGACCAAGCCAGAAGAAGGAAGATCGTGCGTCCGACGCCCTGCGTGCGCTCCGAAGTCGATGAGCTTCGTGACCTCAGAGTCTCAGAGGCCCAGGGCCCCTCCTGGGCCACCGAAAGCGAATTCTCTAGCACTGCTATGCACTGCTGCATGCTGCGCCACGTTCTGCTCAGGCGGTCGGTCGAAATGGAGCATAAGGACCTCCAAGGCTTGAAAAGATGACATGACACATGACCACACAAAGCAAGTCTTCTCCGGCCCCGGACGTTGGCAGGGCAGATGTCCCCGTGGCTCAGCGACTGTTTGTGGAGGTAGTTCACCGCCCCGAGCAGCTGCCACCTTGGCAAGCCGTCAAGGCCGTCACATGAGGACCACCTCCCTCTCTGTCCCTGCTCAAGGGCGCTGCATGATCACAGCCCCGGCAGCCTGGGCAACACATCACTCGATGCCACTCTGGGCCGCACTGGCACCCCGGTTCTTTGCCTCTTCTAAGGGTGGCCAGAACTCCCGCGCATAGCTGGGCAACGCACCTCCTTCGCCAAGCTCTCACGCTCACAGCTATAAGCAGCTAAGGATGAGTCGGCGCGGCCGCGCGCGGCCTCTGCAAAGCTCCATCACCAAGTGTATCTGCCCTTGCGACTCCTGTCACTGCATAAGCATGAGCTGCGCACAGAGAACCGCCGGGATAAGCTGAACGCAGCTGAACCTCAACGAAGGTCTCGAAGAGACGCACGACATTGGGATGGTCCAACTTGCTCACCAGAGATACTTCGAAACCTTCCGTGGAGACAAGTGCGCTCACGGAACCATTTCTGAAATCCGCCACCTGATGGATCAGACTTTTGGCTGGTGATCTTGACAGCTCTGGTGATCTGTGATCGCCGGCAGACCGCCTCAGAGGAATCCTAATTCCAACCTGTATGCGTGATGTGATACTGAGACGAGTGCGAAGCCTGCACCACACGGCCGACACCTCCTCGCCCGAGGCTTGCCTTCAACTCGTAAGCAGCCTGGACCTTCCGGTGCGAACTCGGTGTACATCTTCTACATGAGGACGCAGTGCGCTGCAGTGCGCTTGAGGGTCTGGCTGACGATTTTGACCTGGCTTTCTTTTTTTTTCAGCAAGGCATGCAAGATGCAAGGACGTTCCAACCTCTGGATCAGGTCCGCCCTGCAGATCATGAAAAGGCCTCTGGCAAGCGCGCGGCAATCCGACAAACACTCTCAGCGTCTCAGCTCCAGGCCTCTGTGACCCAAACATCATGGGCCATTCTGGCGTATACCAGATGCTAGTAATGCTAGCATATACCATTCCCATGTGTTTGATGTTTGCTCCTTTCTGCGGCTGACGAAGGAGCACTTTCCTCCGAAACGTTTCTGATCGAGTTCGTCTAGGGTGAGCGGCCATCCGTTGTGAATTGCATGTGGGATATGCAGGTTTGCCACTCTGCACCTGCAACCAACATGGCTTAGGAGCTCGGTGGAAGCGACTATTCGCAGAAACATTCGCAGAAACACGCGCGAAGATGGCAAGGTTAGAATATAAAAAACTGGCAAACGGTTGTAAGCATCACAAGAGATGTTGGGAGTGATTGTTATCGCTTCTATGTATGCAGCTTTCAGGGTTGACGTGTGTCGTTAAGCAAGAATCAGTTCAGTCGATCTTGAGGTGGTTGTGACATAACAATTCACAAAACACATACAAGCGAGAATTTGGGCAGAGCGAGTTGTAGTTCTTTCCGAGTAGCAGCACAAAAATCTGATAACCTTGGAGAAGAAAACACCCAATTTTCCACCCAATTTTCCCTATTGTAAGATTACCCAACTAACCTCCCAACTAACCTTAACTGCCTTAACTTATATCCTACCATGTCCTGCCAAAACCCCCCGGTCTGATTGCCCGTAAATTTTTTCGAACGGACTTTTCGACGCACCTTCGAACTACCGTGCGGCGGCGAGCTGCAGGGGTGGTGCCTGCGCGCCAAGCATGGGTCCGGCGACGGGTGGAGTCCCAAGCAAAGTGGAAGCAATTGTATTTTGCACCGCTTTGCTTAGCAGACCCCACCATCGCCTGAACCAGTCTTGGGCGGCAGCAAATCTACCAGCTGATCCTAGTTGTTAGCACTTGCGATTGCTTTGTGTGATTCTTTACTTTAGCCTTAGTTAAGTAAACCACGCGTGCGCCACGAGGAAACGTCTGTAAGGTTGGGACACAACACCCTGAGAACTTGGGTGTAGAACTCAAGCCTTTGGCAACCGCACCGCGATTCCGTTCCTTTGTGTGCTTCTTTCATCCACGGCAGGGCAGGGCAGGGGGCAGGGGGGCAGGGGGGCAGGGGCAGGGGC